>OY740828.1:1718493-1743493 GCA_963514005.1 Raja brachyura | reverse complement strand
TGGGCTGTACTCTGCTTGGAGCGCTGTGAGGTTGGACTTGATGCCTGCTCTCTGCTTAGAGTGCTGCGAGGATGGACGTGCTGCCTGCTCTCTGCTTAGAGTGCTGCGAGGATGGACTTGCTGCCTGCTCTGTGCGTGGCGTGCTGTGAGGTTGGATTTGCAGGCCTCCACTTAATGATGACTTTTGAGGTAAATGCTCTGATTTCTTTGTTAAAATTTGACAGCTCAATCTCTGAAATTCTGTCAGTTTCGCAGCTGCCAGCCCGGCAGGCCTGAGTTACCAAGCTGCCAGCCTGCCATGCCTGAGTGACTGAACTGCCAGACCTGAGTGACTGACCTCCCTGACCTCAATGACTGAGCTGCCAGGCGTCATGTGACTGAGCTGCCAGGCCACAGTGATTGAGCTGCCAGCCCAAGAATCAATTCGGCCCACAATGTCCATACTAGCCCCCTGGAAACCAGTCCTTTCAGCCCACAACAACCATGCTAGCGCTCCGGAAAACCCGCCCCCCCGGCCAGCAATATTGGAATTGGTGGAGAGGTGAAATATTGCGTTGGGGGACCAGCCCTCCCGTGTGAAGCTGGGACTCAACGGGTCCCACTTAGTCTAGTATATGTTGTAAATAGCAGCGGTCCTCTTTTCTATCCATGTCAATACCCAACCCCAATACCATGTGCTACAATTGTAGCCACTAATCTTCTGTGTGAGCCCTTAACAATTGCTTTCTGAAAGTCCAGGTACACTACATCCACTGGCTCTACCGTCCAATTTGCTTATTGCATCCTCAAAATAAATGATGCAATGTTTCTGCAACCTATGAGACATGCCGCTGGTTTCATGGTGTTGCAAACAATGGAGATGACTGGCGTTTTAGGATTTAGCTTCAGGTTTAGGGATATTATTGGCACATGTGCCATGAACAGTGAAGATACATTGTTCTGCATGCTATCCACACAGATTACATATATCATATATATATTACCGGTTCAAACGCAATGATGCAGGGCACTGGCATATGGATGCGCTCAGAGTGTGGTTGCTCTATGGATTCGCACAGCGGGTGGCGTACATATAGAATTAGATGCCAAAGGAGGTAGCTGAGGTGAAACTACGCCGGATATAAAATACATTTGGCCAAATACAAATGGGAACTGACACGCGCCAAAAACGGCAGGTGGGACGTAAGTGAATGGTGTACATTGATCGGCGTTGGCACTTTAGGTTGGAGGACCTGTTCCAATAGTGCCCTAACCTATGGAGCCACCGTTCATATGCCGGATAGCGGAGGAAATGAACCAATTCCTAAGTCTTGTGATGCGCGCTTGCAAACATATCTACCTTTTACCGGATAGGTGTATGGTAAAATGTAACCGGACCGGGATTTGCAAAGTCTTTGATTTTGATGGGTGTTTGTGTAATGTTTTGCAGCGGGAAGTGCAGATGAAGATTATGATTGGTCTAGGCTCTGACATGGACTGGGCTATATTTACAACCCTCTGCATTATCTCGTTGTCTTGGCATATTTGTTCCCAAAACATAGTCCTTTGACAAGGTTCCCCATGAAAGGTTGGTTAAGAAAGTTCAATCTTTGGCTGTTAATGGCGGAGGAGCAAGATGGATTCAACTGTGGCTAAATGGGAGATGTCAGAGAGTAATGATGGATGGCTGTTTGTCAGGTTGGAAGCCGGTGACCAGTGGGGTGCCTCAGGGATCTGTGTTGGGTCCACTGTTGTTTGTCATGTACATCAATGATCTGGATGATGGGGTGGAAAATTGGATAAGTAATTATGCAGATGATACTAAGATAGGTGGTGTTGTGGATAATGAAGTAGATTTTCAAAGTCTACAGAGAGATTTGGGCCATTTGGAAAAGTGGGCTGATAAATGGCAGATGGTGTTTAATGCTGATAAGTGTGAAGTGCTACATCTTGGCAGGAAAAATCAAAATAGGACGTACATGGTAAATGGTAGGGAATTAAGGAATGCTGTGGAACAGAGCGATCTACGAACAACTGCGCATAGTTTCCAGAAAGTGGAATCGCATGTAGATAGGGTTTAAAAGAAAGCTTTTGGTGTGCTGGCCTTTGTAAAGCATTGAATATAGGAGTAGGGAAGTAATGTTAAAATTCTACAAAGCATTGGTAAGACCTATTCTGGAGTATGGTGTACAATTTTGGTCGCCTAATTATAGGAAGGATGTCAACAAAATAGAGATAATACAGAGGAGATTTACTAGAACGTTGCCTGTGTTCCAACAACTAAGTTACAGAGAAAGGTTGAACAAATTAGGCCTTTATTCTTTGGAGCGCAGAAGGTTAAGGGGGTACTTGATTGACGTATTTAAAATGATGAAAGGGATAGACAGAGTTGACGTGGATAAGCTGTCCCCATTGTGGGAAGGGAAGACTCAAACAAGAGGGCATGACATGAGAATTAATGGACAGAGGTTTTGGGATAACATGAGGGGGAACTTCTTTACTCAGAATGTGGTCGCTGTGTGGAATGAGCTTCCAGCAGAAGTGGTGGAGGCAGGATCAATTTTAACATTTAAAAGTAAAGTGGATAGGTGTATGGATGGGAAGGGAATGGAGGGGTATGGTCTGAGTGCAGGTAGATGGGACTAGGGGAAAATAAATGTTCGGCACGGACTGGAAGGGCCGAGAGGGCCTGGGTACGTGTTGTAATTGTTATATGGTTATTATGTGGTTAGGCTACGATGCAACGTGACAGTAATATTTTTACCATATTTTTGAAAGAGGAGACATCACAAACGTCCTTTTAATGTCGATTGTGTGTCCTCTTGGGTGTCGCATCATTGTGATTGCACATCAGAGTGGCAATATTGACAGGAACCTGCAGGAAACACATTACACTCCGACGGTGGTGGGTACATGGAACAACCAGTCTGAGGAGATAGTTGAGAAGTGTGCTACAGCAAGAGTGTTTGGAAATATCGGTGCCAATTCAACAGTAGTAAGAAACAGATAGGTAGCTGTTGAGCAATAAATGTTGAGCAGGAACTGACTCTGGAATAATGTTCAGGAGCGCTGATGAGCAACGCCGGTGTTTGCCGACATGTACTTTGAAAAATGATGCCACACTCCATGCGTTTCATCAATATCGGAGTTTAGATGTGATCCTTAACTTCTGGCATTACATATTTCCCTTTCACCGCCGATGTCTTCTGTCATCTGAGTATATCATATCTTCCTTTTGTGTTTCAGATGCGGGGGAATTACTATGGTCCGCTGTACATTATCAGCACGTTTATTGAGTTATTTTACCCGTTCCCACACTTCACATTCTCTTCGCATTTGCCCAACAGTTCATTTCTGGTTAACAGCCATGCATCACCTTCCCTTTTACATCCGCACCGCCTGTGTTTTGTTTACAATCTTAGTCAGCGTCAGAGTGTGAACATTCCCGCTCTGATCAGAGTTATTTCTTATCTCACGTGTCATTTAGGTTAGATCTATTATTATCACATGTACCGAGCTGCAGTGGAAAGAGTTGTTTCGCGTGCTATTCACTTGGTTCAAATATTCCAGACACAAAAGCAATCTATGTAAAGCCAAGTGCAATAGATCGGGTAAATGGGAAGATGTAGAATGTAGAATATCGTTCATGATACAGAATATTATGCTGAATGTGGTTCTTTATTTCTACCGATCCCCGATTTGTCCTGTTATTTTGAACAAATTACAATGAACAATCGTTGCTCAAACTACATTGCAGAATTCTAGTCTGCCGTTATCCTCGGAGTTGCACCTTTGCATTTGAAGCACTGGTACAAACACAAAACCATCATTGAAGCTGATGTCAAATCCGTATTGAACCGTGCCGAGGTGCATAGCTAGAAATATTAATGATGCAATGCTTCTATTAACTATGAGTCTTGGTTTGTGAAGGTGTAAACAATTAAGTTGCAAGGGCCATTAATATTTAGGCTTCATTTTTGGGTTTATTATTGCCATGTGTATTGAGGCGCATGATAAAGCAAAGGGGGAGATTCAGAATGCAGAGCATAGGTCGCAGCATGATAACGCATATGTTCCATGGACATATATCCACTAAGGTGTAGGAATGTTTTGAACAATACTCTAATAATGGAACAGAAGAAACTATTCCTATGTGTAGTTGTCCGCTTTCGAGTGTTTGTACTTTCTACTGGACGAGAGAAGGGGTGGACAGGAATGATCGTGTTGAGACACGGCTTTTATTATGTTTCTTGCTGTTGCGAGGCAGCGTGGTAGAGATGGACTCAATTGTGCGAGTTCTGGTCTGTTTGATGGACTGTGCCACATCCAAAATATCTCTACAACTTCTCGCCGCCTTTCGCAGAACATTTCCCAAACTAAGCTGCGATGAATCGTGACAATATTCTTTCTATGATCCATCTGTAGAGTTTTGTAGAAGTTCTGTCTGTCTCCTCCGAACGTTGTGTTTGCCTTGTCTCTGCCTCATCTATGTGGTTGATGCTGGACTGATCGGTGGTAATAATAACGGCAAGCAACTCGAAGCTCAACAATTTCCACCTCTGCACCGTTGATGCTGATTTGGCGCGTGTACTCTGCAATGCCTTTTCATCTTGTTAACACCGAGGAAGTGGGTATTGTCAACACACGATTCCAGTCAGTACTCTCTCTCTCTCCTGCATGTAATGCGCATCGTCATTTTTGTGATCCGGCCTTGTGGCGCGAGTGCAACCGGAGAATATAAGGGAACTGAGAATGAATCCTTGCCGGGGCAGCGGCGATGTGTGTTTTTGTGAGGAAGTTGTTGTCACGGAATCTGACTGATTGAGAACTGTGGACCAGAAAGTTACGGATCCCCTGGCAGAGGAAGGATGTGATTCCGAGAGCCCAGAGTTTGGAGATTACCGTCACCCCCTCCCCCAGCACACATAGCTAAGCATGACCTTATGCACAATGCCAAACTCGAGTCTGTTCCCGCATTCTTTATCACAATTACAACGTGACCTTTCCCACGTCTAGATCCATTAGCCTTAATTTCCTTAATGTCCACAAATATATTCCCTCCAACCTGCTTGTACTTAACAAACGAGCATCGCTGCTACCTGGGATAGAGGGTATGGTGGGCTCAGATATATTTCTCCAAAGTAGTTTTCACCTAACTCAGTCACTCCATGATGAAATGTTATTCTGAAACATTGATCCAAACGGAATGATTCACAAACCCGTTGTGTAATTTTCTGAACGTCCATCCTGTCAGAGCCACTTAGAATTATACCTTGGTGCGGCATTTCATCATCTGAATTACCATCGCGGAGCGGGGCGATGCCTTACCGGGGATCGTCGTGTGGAGCTCCGGTGTGTTGGGCCTGCTGATTAACACCGTGGAGCACTGGTTTGCGAGGCTTCCACCGCGGGCGGCGCTGACATTAACATCGCGGAATCGGGGCTCTCTGTCGGGGATCGCCAGCGTTGGAGCTCGGCCTGTGGACATCGGGAGCCGCTTTCTCCGGTAGGTCCAAAGGCCTCGACCACCGGTGAACAAAGAGGAAGAGGACTGTTCTTTATTTCCTTCCCCCACAGTGGGAAATGTGGATTCTGTTGTGTGGGGATGTTCATGTTAAATTCTATACAATACAATACAATACAATACCGTTTATTGTCATTTGAACCTCAAATGAAGTTCAAACGAAATTGGTTTCTGCACTCATACAACAAGAAAAGAACCAAGACACACACCAACACAATTTACACAAACATCCATCACAGTGAATCTCATCCTCACTGTGACGGAAGGCAAAGTCTTGTCTCTCCCCTGCTCTCCATTCTTCTCCCGATGTCAAAGCCCCCGGCGGGCGATGGCAATCCCCGCGGCCATTAAGGCCGCGCCAGGCGATGTAGGCACTGCTCCGGGTCTTGATATTGGACCCCTCAGCGGGTGCTGGCCAGTCCCGCGGCCGTTTAAGCCGCGCCGGGCGATGTAAGGCTCCGCTCCGGGTCGCCTTCAACTCCGCAAATCGGGCGGGAGAAGTCGCCGTAGTGGGAGCTCGGAAAAGCGGTCTCCCACCAGGGACCCGCGAGCTCCCGATGTTCCTATCCACCGGTTCTGCGGCTGGAACCTCCGATGCTCCGGAGTCGGGCCGAAGCAGCGCGCCACCACAGCTCTCCACGCTTCGATGCCCGCCAGCTCCGTGACTGGGGGCCCCAGGTCGTTCCGGTTGGAGGCTGCTCCACGGTGCTTGTTCTTCTTCCTTCGTGTGGCGTGCACAGCTTAACGCTATAGGACAACTTGTTCTATTTGATCTTCTGTTTGTACACGTCCAGGTGATTGCATTAGTCAAAACAGGGCGGACCGCGTGAAGGTTGCAATCTTCCACCCCTCCACGGTGCTCGGCCCCAACGATAACGTACAGGGTAAAGGTCGGGTCTCCGGTGCAGGGAAGATATTTTTAAAGTCGCCCCTCCCACACATACACAGTTACAAGCAATTAAAAAAAAACACTACAAACTATACAAACTACAAATTCTATCGTGTATTGTGTTTTTTTTATTCGTAAGGCTGTATGGTAATTCAAATCTCACTCTACCAATTAGTGCATGTGACAACAAATGTCTCGTCAACTTGCTGTAAACTTCTGATGAAGGAATCGTATCAATTAGAGTAATAAGGGTGACAAGTGTGTAAGCGTGTCCATATCGGCCAACATGTCGATCGATTGTTGGTCCTTTGACAACCAATTCATCGGAGGGATAAATCTCGACTTCTATCTCGGCACCTAGTTGAAGGTACTGTAAGTGGCGTATTCCTTAAATTAGATAGTTCGAAGGCATCATACTCTGCTGACCAAGTGCTAGTAAATGGGATTTAGTAATTGGATACTATTGACATAGACCGTTGTTGGGCCTGCTTCTCTGCTCTGTGACTCTGTGACACACGACCCAGTCTTACACAATTCTCCACATGTGGTCTGACCGTCACTAGTTATGGCAGGGGTTCGCTCCTTTTTCCTTGAATGGGTCGAGTTATATTGAGAGCTGCGGACAGCTGCGGACATTATTCCTCCGAGTGCCGGAGGATGAGGGATGATCTTACGATTATGTATAAAATCATGAGGAAAATACATAAGATAAATGCACTTTTGCCCAGGTAAAAAATAAAAATCAAAAAAATAAAAATAGAGAGGGTACAGAGGAGATTTACTAGAATGTTGCCTGGGTTTCAACAGCTAAGTTACAGCGATAGCTTGAATAAGTTAGGTCTTTATTCTCTGAGCGCAGAAGGTTAAGGGGGGACTTGATAGAGGTCTTTAAAATAATGGGAGGGATAGACAGAGTTGATGTGGACAAGCTTTTCCCTTTGAGAATAGGGAAGATTCAAACCAGAAGACATGACTTTAGAATTAAGGGACAGAAGTTTAGGGGTAACATGAGGGGGAACTTCTTTGCTCAGAGAGTGGTAGCGGTGTGGAATGAGCTTCCAGTGGAAGTTGTGGCGGCAGGTTCGTTGGTAACATTTAAAAATAAATTGGATAGGCATGTGGATGAGAAGGGTATGGAGGGTTATGGTATGAGTGCAAGCAGGTGGGACTAAGGGAAAAAAGTTGTTCGGCACGGACTTGAAGGGCCGAGATGGCCTGTTTCCGTGTTGTAATTGTTATATGGTTATATACAGATTCAATCAGTTCAAACACGAGGACAGAGAGTGGTGAGTCTTTGTATAATCACATAGGCTGGTCAGTGTCTGGATTCGCACAGGGGTTAGTGGGTATATAGAACGAGCTGCCAGAGGAGTTGTTGAGGTGAAATCAATCACAACATTTAAAGACATTTGGACAGGTACGTGAATAGGTACGGTTGAAAATGATAAGGGCCAAACATACTAAGTGGGACTAGAGTAATAATAATAATAATAATAATAGTAATAATAATAGTAATAGTAATAATAATAATAATAATAATAATAATAATAATAATAATAATAATAATAATAATAATAATAATAATAATAATAATAATAATAAATACTTTATGAATCCCCTTTTCAGGGGAAATTCAGATGTCCTTGCAGCACACTAATACAAATACAACATCGCATTAAAGAAGAAGTTTAACATTGAAACATAAAAACATCCCCCACAGTGGTTCCCAACGTCCAGTCCCCTTTCTGTTGTCCACCCTTGATCGGGCCTATTGAGGTCTCCACAGTCACCGCTACGGATTGATGTGGCTTGATGTTCCAGGCCGTTCTCGCAGGGTGATGATGCTCCGGCGCACGGAAGACCCCTCTCAGCGGTTGGGACGCCAGGAACGGCCGCCTCCTTACCAGAGACCGCGGCTTCCAAGCCAACAGGCCGTGCTGAACGGACCTCCACACACTGGCGATCTCGGCGAGATATCCCAGGCTCCCGATTTTATCGTCAGCGCCGTCGCCCGCAGCTGGCCGCTCCATAGACCTGCTGCTCCGCGATGTTCAATCGGCAGATCCCTGCACACCGGAGCTCCAGCCCCGATAGCGCTCCAGCGCTGTGCCGCCGCCGAAGCCGAGGTTCTGGCCAGGTCCCCTAAGGCAACGCCGTTCAAGACCCCGCTGGTAGGCCGCGAGGACGGGTCGAATGTGCTGCTCAGAGGAATGCAGCTTCTGCGACCAGGTAACATAGAAACATAGAAACATAGAAAATAGGTGCAGGAGTAGGCCATTCGGCCCTTCGAGCCTGCACCGCCATTCAATGTGATCATGGCTGATCATCCAACTCAGTATCCCGTACCTGCCTTCTCTCCATACCCCCTGATCCCTTTAGCCACAAGTGCCACATCTAACGCCCTCTTAAATATAGCCAATGAACTGGCCTCAACTACCTTCTGTGGCAGAGAATTCCAGAGACTCACCACTCTCTGTGTAAAGAATGTTTTCCTCATTTCGGTCCTAAAGGAATTCCCCCTTATCTTTAGACTGTGACCCCCTGGCGTAGTAGGTTCCGTGGTAGGGACTTGAAAAGCATTTTCACCTTCCCCCCCCACCCCACCCCCACACATAAAAAGATTTTCCCCCGAACTACACACTTAACGTGAAAAGAAACGGACTGCAGAACTGGCAGCCGTACAGGACAGCGCCCCTCAAGTAGATGGGCCACATTTGTCGGTTAGGGCAAGTTGGGCCGATGGTCAATGACTATGTAAATAGATAAAACAAAGTGGACGATACAGAGTGCAGAACACAGTTTTCACCGTTGTATCGCATCGTTGCACACTAGTTTGTGAGACAAAGCCCAATGCCACAATGGGATAGAGGCTGCTGTGAGACAGCGCCCAATGCCACAATGGGTCAGAGGCTGCTGTGAGACAAAGCCCAATGCCACAATGGGTCAGAGGCTGCTGTGAGACAGAGCCCAATGCCACAATGGGTTAGAGGCTGCTGTGAGACAAAGTCAAATGCCAGAATGGGTTAGAGGCTGTGAGAGAAAGCCCAATGCCACAATGGGTTAGAGGCTGTAAGACAGCGCCCAATACCACAATGGGTTAGAGGCTGCTGTGAGACAAAGCCCAATGCCACAATGGGTTAGAGGCTGTGAGACAGCGCCCAATGCCACAATGGGTCAGAGGCTTTTGTGAGACAAAGCCAATTCCACAATGGGTTAGAGGTTGTGAGACAAAGCCCAATGCCACAATGGGTTAGAGGCTGTGAGACAATGTCCAATGCCACAATGGGTTAGAGGCTGTTGTGAGACAACGCCCAATGCCACAATGGGTTAGAGGCTGTTGTGAGACAAAGCCAATGCCACAATGGGGCACAGGCTGCTGTGAGACAAAGCCCAATGCCACAATGGGTTAGAGGCTGTTGTGAGACAAAGCCCAATGCCACAAAAGGTTAGAGGCTGCTGTGAGACAAGGCCCAATGCCACAATGGGTTAGAGGCTGCTGCGAGACAAAGCCCAAAGCGGCAATGTGCCCTTCGGAAACCAGCACCACTGCGTCGCTAATGTTTTCAAGGATGGTGAAGGAATGAAGATGGAGGCAAATTGAACAGTACCTCAACTGTGGAAGGATTGTTGAGAGGCCTGACAACGGAGGGTAATAAGCTATTCGTATGTTCCGTGGTGCGCAGTTTCAGAACTTAACCATTTGATACCTGATTACATTACTCTTCATTTCCCTATTGTCCAAAAAAACATGTTCGCCCAGCCATATTTGTACTTGATAAATGAGCATCACTAATTTCTGCGTAGGAGGTACTGTGTATTCAGATATGTTTGCAAGGATAAATTCCATCTGATCTCAGTCACTCAATTCGTATTCTGAAGCATTTTTCTAACTGAATGATCCAGCAAGCCGTTGTGTGTTTCGGTTAATATCCATCATGTCAAGGCCTCTCAGAAGCCTACATTTATCGTGTCACAATTACTTGTCGTTGTTCCAATCTGCACCGAGAAGACGATCCGATAAATTATTAGTCATTTGTTCCGAGGGAAAAATCTCGATTTCAGTCTCTGCACCGAGTTGAATACGCGTATCGTGTTCCTTGAAAGATATAACGTCGGAGCAAAGTAGTCTGCGGCCAAGGGGAAAATGGTAACTAGAAAGTGAATCAAAGCGATCCATGACATCATTACAACCCCACAGTGTTTAACTCCATCAGGACTATCCCACAGTGTGTCGTTCCTTCAGTACTATACAAGTGTGCCATTACATCCGTTCTATCCCACAGTGTGTCACTGTCTCAGTACTACCCCATAGTGTGTCACTCAAACGGTACGACCCCGGGTTGGAAGATTGCACCCTTCACGTGGTCCGCCCTGTTTCGACTAATGCAATCAACTGGACGTGCACACGGAAGATCAAATAGAACAAGTTGTCCAACAACTATAGGCTGTGCACGCCACAGGCAAGAAGAAGAAGGCGAAGAAGTACTACCCCACACTGTTTCACTACATCTGTACGACCCCACAGTGTGTTATTCCAACAGTACAATGCTATAGTGTGTCTCTCCATCGGTACTACCCCATAGTGATTCACTCCATCAGTACTATCACACAGTATTTCACTTCTTCAGAAACACCCACAGTTTGTCATTCGTCAGTACAAACCCTCAGTGCATCAGTCCATCAGTAATACTCCACAGTGCGACATTCCACCAGTACTACCACGCAGTGCGTCAGTCCATTAGTATAGCCCCACAGTGTGCCAGTCCATCAGTAACATACAACAGTGTGCCAATCTATCAGTACTATTCCACAGTGAGCAGCCCATCAATGCCACCCCGTTGGGTGCCACTCCACCAATACTACACCACAGTGTGTCAATCCAGCTTAACTATCCCCACAGTGTCACTCCAGCTTAACTATCACTCTATCAGTACTACACAGTGTGGCATTCCATCTAAACTACCCCACTTTGTGTCAGTCCATCAGTATTGCCCCACTGTGTGTCACGCTCTCAGTGTCCCCCACAACGTGTCACTCCATTAATAATGTCCCACAGCGTGTCAATCCATTGGTGCTTTCCCCAACATGCAACATTGCATTTTCCACACAAACGCACCCTCAAAGGCACTCATAATCTCACACACTCACACAATTCACACAATTACCCACCCTTACGCACGTCAATGCACACTTACACATACACCAACATCACTCATACAATTCTACGCACTCAAAGTCACGGATACAGACCCGTGGACACACCCGCTCACGGAGGCACTTGAATATTCACGTATTCCTACGCCTTGAAAAGGGTCTTTATATTCCCTGAAGAAGACCCGTAACGTCGCGTATTCCTTCTCTCCATAAATGCTGCCTCACCCGCTGAGTTTCTCCAGCTGTTTTTGTTTACTTACCTATTCACGTACACACCCTGGCTCACGAAAATGCACACATCCTTACATAGTTCGTCCCAACGTCATATACTTGTGCAATCACCAGCACACACTCACGGCACACACACACAAATACTTTCACACACTCACTCATACCATGAACACGTTCACACCATTAACACTAAAATACACAGTTACACTATCACACACTGACATTCATGTAAACTCACGCTCATCGTACACACACTCATGCTGTCAAAAAAGCGTCAACTCACACTCAAATATAGTCATAAGACCATAACCGATAGAAGCATATGTAAACTATTCGGTCCATGAAAACTACTCCGCCATTCAATCATGGCTGATCTATCTTCCCTTCCAGCCCCATGAGTGTGTCAAACTCACACACATACAAACTCACACGCACGCACACGCACGCACACACACACAAACACATACACACACACAAACACACACACACAAACACACGCACACACACACACGCACACACACACACACGCACACACACACACACGCGCACACACACGCACACACACACGCACACACACACACACACATGCGCACACACACACACACCCACACACCCACGCACACACACATACACACACACACACACACATACAACCGAACACATAAAATCACAAGCAGTCGAATTCTCAGATGTTCTCACATACAATGATGCATATACACTCACAATACCAGACATATACACGTACTAGCACTAAGAGTCACGCACTCATTCGCACACACGCATTTACACACTCACGGGCAACCACTTCCTCAAGACCATCATGTACTCACATATTCACATGATTTCTCACTATCAAACAATCAGATATTCAAACATTGTCAAAAACTCACATTCCCACATCTATCTATCTATCTATCTATCTATCTATCTATCTATCTATCTATCTATCTATCTATCTATCTATCTATCTATCTATCTATCTATCTATCTATCTATCTATCTATCTATCTATCTATCTATCTATCTATCTATCTATCTATCTATCTATCTATCTATCTATCTATCTATCTATCTATCTATCTATCTATCTATCTATCTATCTATCTATCGATCGATCGATCGATCGATCGATCGATCGATCTATCGATCTATCGATCTATCGATCTATCTATCTATCTATCTATCTATCTATCTATCTATCTATCTATCTATCTATCTATCTATCTATCTATCTATCTATCTATCTATCTATCTATCTATCTATCTATCTATCTATCTATCTATCTATCTATCTATCTATCTATCTATCTATCTATCTATCTATCTATCTATCTATCTATCTATCTATCTATCTATCTATCTATCTTATTACTAAAACGCACATCTTGACCACTTTCGGCCTACGTTGTAAATGCAGTTTAGCAAAACCACTACGCTATATCGCTAGGATCTTTCGGCATCTTACTCGCCGTTCTCCTCCGCTCCAAGCGCCCAAGGATTGTTCCGATCGGTGAAATAATAGAACATATATGAATGTTTAAAAAATCGTGAGATCAGCAGATTGCTGTTCTCATCAGTCACCATGATGAAGGTAAAGTCCCTTCCAGGGGGTCGGGAGAATTAAGCCCCGAAGGCCGGATGTGAGTCAGTCACCACAAAAGACCGCGAGTGAGAGTTGAGCCCAGAACTGTGAGTCTACGCGGTGAGTGAACTGAACTGTGATTCTGAACCTTGCTGATTAAACTGTGAATCAACGCCGTGAGTGAACAGAACTGTGAACCTGCACCGTGCTGATTGAACTGTGAAACTGCACCGTGAGTGAACTGAACTGTGAACCTGCACCGTGCTGATTGAACTGTGAGTCTGCGCCGTGAGTGAACTGAAGTGTGAATCTACGCCGTGAGTGAACTGAACTGTGAGTATGCACCATGCTGATTGAACTGTGTGTCTACGCCGTGAGTGGCTGATGTCAAGTTTGCACCGTGAGTGCTCTGAACTGTGAGTCTGCACCATGCTGATTGAACTGTGAGTCGCCACCGTAAGTGAACTGAACTGTGAGCCTTCGACATCAGTGAAATGAACTGTGAATCTACGCTGTGAGTTAACTGAACATGGATAACAAGGGAAATCAGGGATAGTATAAAAACAAAAGATGAGGCATACAAATTTGTCAGAAAAAGCAGCCTACCGGAGGACTGGGAGAAATTCAGAATCCAGCAGAGGAGGACAAAGGGCTGAATTAGGAAAGGGAAAATAGATTATGAAAGGAAACTGGCAGGGAACATAAAAACTGACTGCAAACGTTTTTATAGATATGTGAAGAGAAAGAGACTAGTTAAAACAAATGTTGGTCCCTTGCAGTCAGAAACAGGTGAATTGATCATGGGGATCAAGGACATGGCAGACCAATTGAACAAATACTTTGGTTCTGTCTTCACCAAGGAAGACATAAATAATCTGCCGGAAATAGCAGTGGAACGGGGGTCAAATAAGATGGATGAACTGAGTGAAATCCAGGTTAGCCGGGAGGTGGTGTTGGGTAAATTGAACGGAGTGAAGGCCTATAAATCCCCAGGGCCAGATAGTCTGCATCCCAGAGTACTCAAGGAGGTAGCCACAGAAATAGTGGATGCATTAGTGATAATTTTTCAAAATTCCTTATATTTTGGAGTAGTTCCTGAGGATTGGAGGGTAGCTAATGTAATCCCACTTTTTTAAAAAGGAGGGAGAGAGAAAGCGGGAATTACAGACCAGTTAGTCTAACATCGGCAGTGGGGAAACTGCTAGAGTCAGTTATTAAAGATGGGATAGCAGCGCATTTGGAAAGTGGTGAAATCATTGGACAAAGTCAGCATGGATTTACGAAAGGTAAATCATGTCTGACAAATCTGATAGAATTTTTCGAGGATGTAACTAGTAGAGTGGATAAGGGAGAACCAGTGGATGTGTTATATGTAGACTTTCAGAAGGCTTTCGACAAGGTCCCGCATAAGAGATTAGCATACAAGCATAAAGCACACGATATTGGGGGTTCAGTATTGATGTGGATAGACAACTGGCTAGCAGACAGGAGGCAAAGGGTAGGAGTAAACAGGTCCTTTTCAGAATGGCAGGCAGTGACTAGTGGGGTGCCGCAAGGCTCAGTGCTGGGACCCCAGCTATTTACAATATATATTAATGATTTGGACGAGGGAATGCAATGCAACATCTCCAAATTTGCAGATGACACCAAGCTGGGGGGTATAGTTAGGTGTGAGGAGGATGCTTGGAGGCTGCAGGGTGATTTGGATAGGCTGAGTGAACGGGAAGATGCAGAATAATGTGGATAAATGTGAGGTTATCCACTTTGGTGGCAAAAACATGATGGTAGACTATTATCTGAATGGTGGCAGATTAGGAAAAGGGGAGATGCAACGAGACCTGGGTGTCATGGTACACCAGTCATTGAAAGTAGGCATGCAGGTGCAGCAGGCAGTGAAGAAAGCAGATGGTATGTTAGCATTCATAGCGAAAGGATTTGGGTATAGGAGCAGGGAGGTTCTACTGCAGCTGTACAGGGTTTTGGTGAGGCCACACCTGGAGTATTGCGTACAGTTTTGGTCTCCAAATCTGAGGAAAGACAACCTTGCCATAGAGGGGGTACAGAGAAGATTCACCAGACTGATTCCTGGGATGTCAGGACTTTCATATGAGGAGAGATTGGATAGACTCGGTTTGTACTCGCTGGAATTTAGAAGATTGAGGGGGGATCTTATAGAAACTTACAAAATTCTTAAGGGGTTGGACAAGCTAGATGCTGGAAGATTGTTCCCGATGTTGGGGGAGTCCAGAACAAGGGGTCACAGTCTAAGGATCAGGGGGTATAGAGAGAAGGCAGGTGCGGGATACTGAGTTGGATGATCAGCTATGATCACATTGAATGGTGGTGCAGGCTCGAAGGGCCGAATGGCCTATTCCTGCACCTATTTTTCTATGTTTCTATGTGTCTGTCTCTCTGTCACTCTCCCCCTCTCCCTCTCTCTCTTTCTCCCCTCTTTCCCCTCTTTCTCTATCTCTGCTATGTCACTCCCTCTACCCTCCCTCTCTCGCCTCTCTCTCTCTCCCTCCCCCTCTCTCTCCCGCCTTCTCTGTATCCACCCCTGTCTCTCTAAACCACTCTCCCCTCTCTCTTCCCTCACTCCCCGCTCTCCTCCTCTCTCTCATCCTGCCTCTCTTTCTCGTCTCTCTCTCCCTGCCCGTCATCTCTCCCCCTTTCATTATCCCCGTACCTCTCTCCCCACTCTCTCTCCCTCTCTATCCACCACTCTCCTTCTCTCTCCTCTCTCTCTCTCCCCGTCTCTCTCTGCCCGTCTCTCTCTCCCCTCTCTTTCTACCTTCTCTCTCTCTCTCTCCCCTCTATCCCCCTTTCCCTACCCTCTTCCTCCCCCTCTCTCTCTCCTCTCGCTCCTCTCTCTCTCTCCCCATCTCTCTCTCTCTCTCCTCGTAGCTCATCTTTTCTCCCCCTCCTCGTCTTCTTCTCTTTAATGTTTATTCTGTCCCTGACGTCCCTTGTCAGCCACGGCCGCCCCTTACTCCCATTGGAATCTTTCTTCCTCTATGGAATAAACTGCTCCTGCACCTTGTGTATTATTCCCAGAAATGCCTGCCATTGTTGCTCCACTCTCTCTCATCGCTGCTGGTGCATCTTTCCAGTCAACTTTGTCCCGCTCCTCCCTCCCTCCCTCCCTCCCTCCCTCCCTCTTGGCTCCGGCGGTGAATGTCCGGAGCCGGAGCCCGGAGCGGAGAGACAGACTGCGGCCGCCCGCCCACCTCTGGGATGGATGCGCTCAGGGCGGGGATTTATTAATGAGCCGAAGCACTCAGGTGAGCGGATATTTCACCGTGCTCTTCACCTGCTCCCTGAACTTGGACTGGGTCACCGCGTAAATAAATCTGTTGGTGCAGCAGCTGAGATTCCTCAGAAAATACCCGACGAAGTTAAAGATATATTGAGACCCATTCCAAACTTTTCCAATTCCTGTGATCTGATAATAAACGAAGTGTACAACATACGTCAGCCACAGGAGGATGAAGCTGCCGGAGAAGGTGAATAGTAAAACCATAGACCTCCTCCTGCTCTCCATCTCCGGGTCACTGCGGTTCCCCCCCTTGCTCTCACCCCTCAGCCCCTTACGGACCCGACTGGCCACTAAAATGTGACGGACTGTCAGAGCGTTGAGCAGCAGGATTACAGCGAAAGGGAGCAACGGAGTTAAAACATTGTCGATCCAGTCATATGCCACCCACCCGGGGTCAGTGTAATAACTGTCCACCGCCGTACAGCCCCACGGGACATTGTCGATGATTATCCAGGGTTCCACTGTGAAGTAGCGGGCAACGTTTTTCAGACAGAACAGAACGCCGGCTGTTGCGAGAACCACAGCCGCAGTTTTCCCGGTGCAATATTTAGTTTTCCGCTTCTGGCAACAAATGGCGACAAAGCGATCAAAGGTGAAAGTGACGGTGAACCAGACAGAACAGCGTGTTGCTGCAGATATCAGTACAGCGTTAACACGGCACACAGGGGTGATGGTCAGGAAACTCCAAAAAAAAGTAATGCTGTCGGAGCTGATACAAAATGACCTCGGTGATGATGACCAGTAGATCGGCCGCTGCCATGGCCACCAGGTAGCGAGTGGTGCAGGTGGAGAGGCCGCACTTTCCCCGGGACAGGATCACAATCGCCACTAAATTCACTGCGGAAAGACAAGGCAACGGACATTGGGCATTTACACAACACGGTCTCCGGGGCTGACAAAACACCGGCTCGACTTTCAGCTCAAGATCAGGAGTGTTGGAGTCGGTGCGCGGCTGCTGTAAGTTTAACAATGTCAGAGCCTGCCCCGACTGTGCCCGACCTGCCTGCCCGCTTCAGGGGATTAGAGATAAGGCGACGGGCGGGCGGGGTAAAGGGCGGGGAGGGAACGAGCAGCCACTCACCCACTACAATAGGCGCAATGGTCCTTTCTATAGTTATTCCTGCTGCTGCTCACAGTCTCTGATGGGGCCGCTTTCACAGACTTAACCGTGAGCGGCCGACCGCGTTTAACCAAGGCTCTAGGTACTCGGCATCTGATGGGGACGAGGAAGCTTCCAGAGGGAAGGCAGGGACAACATGGAATCCGTCAGCAGAGTGGCTCCGTTACCGGATTCATTTCACAGTGAGTTCAGTTCAGTAACAACACACACACACACGCACGCACACACACACACACACACACACACACACACACACACACACACACACACACACACACACACACACACACACACACACACACGCACGCACACGCACACACACACACACACACACACACACACACACACACACACACACACACACACACACACACACACACACACAAACACACACACACACACACACACACACACACGCCGGCAGATCCGCGTCCACTGGTCCAGGAGATGGATTCAATTATTGACCAACAGGCGGTGGGTGGAATGCGACTGTGACAGACTCCACAGTGAGTGAGACACAGTGTCCACAGGAGCGGGTGTTCACTCTGATCAATAACTCAGATACAGTGAACTTCAGAATGTGAACGCCTCTCTCCCAGTCACACCGTCCCGGAGAGCTGCCTGCCTGTCCCGAGCACTGGGCAAACTCTGGGCAAGGTGCCACTGAAGGCAAGAACAACATTCTAGTGGCACCCGGCAGCAGCAGTGAGAGCAAGAGAGGGTTACTTTCAGCTGTCTAAAAATTAGAAAAATCACAGCAGCGTTAATTCACAAATATTTCACTGAGAGGATTGACATTTTTCACATATTCTCGTACAACGATCATCAGTTGAGAACTTGTAACATGATGAGAATCAGGTCAACACCAGTTAACACACGGATGGAGTTATAAAACTTGAATTGTTCTGCTCACTTACCAGGGACTCCAACGGCAGCAATGATCGCGTACAAGATCTTCTCCACGGCGTAATATTCATAAAAATGCTGCCCCATTTTCCCTGCCCAGCTACGTGTCCCCGTGAGCTACCTGTAACTTCTCGGAATGAAATGCTGGGACAGAACATTTCTGGAGGTTTTATACCATTTTCCGTCTCCACCGGGACAGTGAAGTTTCAGCAGAGTTTAAAAATAGAGATTTAGAAATGATTCACAAACAGATTACATCAGCCGAGTGAAAACCCCGCTGAGACAGACAGGTTGTGATTTATTCAGGGAATTGATTGAGAAACTCCAAAGACTGGGAATTGCGGCGATAGATACTGAGGGATCGAAATTGGGAGCGGCGGCATAGTTCCAGCAAAGGAGATGTTGTTTCAAACCCCATCAGATCCAACTCTCCAACTCATGTTGTTTGTCTGATTTCCTTCAATCCGTTTCAACTAGCAAGGCAATGCCAAATTCCAGGGACCCTCTCAGGGCTTCTGGTGCCCAGTTTGAAGGTGGACTGGACTGGGCGACCTTTGTCCACAGGTTGAGGAATTAAGTCAACACATCAACTCGGATTAAAATGCCCCTTCCCCCCGCCCCACCCCCCACTCTGCTTCACCACTCAATATGATCGCAGCTTAACTTGACTGACTGTTACTCCAACCCCAAACTCCCGGCGATCCCGGTATCCATTCACTCTTTGTTTGCCTGAAGTGGATCTGACTTTGCCCAGCGGCAATAACATTCGCTGCCTTCACCGCCTTCTGTGGAGGAACGACCCAGACTCACAAAGACACCCTGAGAACAAAATTATTACCGCCTTAGCTTTGTTCTAAACCTACATAAAACGGCGAATGATGCAGCACCTCTCTCTCCTCTCTTTCTCTCTCCCTCCATCCTTACTGCTTTCCTCTCCCTGAACTGTCACTCTCTCCCCTACTCTCTAATCTCCCTCTCTGCGCCGGCATATCTCTATCATCCTTTCTGCCCTTACCCCTCCCTCCCCTCTCACTCTCACTGCATCTCTCCCTCCGTTTTTCTTATCTCTCTGACCCTTCCCTCTCTCGCTTTTACCAACCCACTCGCTCCGAACTCTTCTCCTTTCCACACTACATTTAATAGTTCACTCTCCCTCCACCTCTTCCACTTTCGTCTTCTCTATCTCTCCCTTTCATCTTTGTCCTCCCTATCTGTCTCTCCATTCCCCCAACTCTCCTCCTGCTCGCCCTCATTTCTCTCTCCAATGCCTTTCTTGAAACATGCGGTTCAAACGGTGAGCCACCATGGGATGTAACAGCTTTCCATATACCCCTTCCCTCACACTCCTGCAGCACTTCCAGGTGAGACAGATGTTCACCGGCAGGCAGGCGCCTCCTCTAATCTCATGTGTTGCATTCATGCGGTGTTCCAGACATGGCCTCCTTTACATCGGTGTAGTGGAGCGTAGACTGGGCGAACGTTACCCCAAACACTTACCCTCATTCCGCCCGCCCAGGCCTGCCTGCCGGATCTCCCCGTTGCCAACCATTGTAACTCGGCTTCCCACACTGACCTTTCTGCCCTGAGCCTCCTGCATTGCCAGAGTGAGGCTACATGCAAACTGAAAGACCGCCACTTCATATTCCGCTTTGGTACCTTGCCACCTCATGGTATGAGCAATGAATTATCCAATGTTAGGTAGCTAGCGTGATCATTCCCGCTTTCCCGTCGCTCTTCCTCGTGTCTCAAACGGACTCCCACCCACTTATCTCCTCTACCCCCCCCCCCCCCACCCACACACACCACTTCCGCCGACATTCCTTCACCTATCTTTGCAATTCCATCTCTTCAATCTTTATTTCGCTCCTTACATAGTTGAATCTCAGGTATCAACTATAGCAACCCTATTAATCTGCATCCGCACATCATTCAATTTACTTTTTCTGCCTCCCTATGTTCCAGCCTTCTCCCCCTTCCTACCGCAATCAGTCTGAAGAAGGATCCCGAACCGAAACGTCACCTGTTCATTTTCTGAGCAGGCATAGGTAGATCGGCATGTCGCCGACAATTCTCACCGACTTCTACACTAGCACCATAGAAGGTTAGTTTGAGAACAGCTCCATCTGAGCAGCTCCGTAAAGCTGGACAGGCCGCTTACATTTCGTCAACACCTGGCTGGTCTCCGCGACAAAGTCAGGCACGTAGCGGCCTCATCCGACGCCTGGCAGGAACAAGTTGGGGAGCGAGTCCAACAACTCTTCACACCTCTGACTTAGCTCTTGTGTTTGCCCCAGCGGAGTACTGCTCACACGTATGGAATAGAAGAAGGACATACTAGTAGGTATGTTACAAAACTTACCTTCAGCAGCGCTGCAGTTCTGCCGCTCCCCCGTGTGCGCGACTTTGGCGCCTTTCAGAGGGGGGCGGGCTTAAAATGCCGTTTTTCCACAGGCAGGGAAAATCGATGAATGTCGGGCGATTTCGTTGCGGAAGAAAAATCGCTCCGACATTTCATGAATGAAGGTATTTTTAAATTAATCTAAATTATTTATAAACTAGAGTAATTTAAAAATCACCTTCACAAGCCGTGAGTACAGACAACCGGGAGGATTTTGCGCAGGGGAGAAAAAAAGGTAAATTGTTTATTTTTATATTAAAAGTTGTTTTTTCGGGAGGCTTTAATAATATTCTCATGTTGCGAAATGGGGTCCAAAAAAAAGTCATGAACAAACAGTATTTTTCCTCCCGACTTCACCGCTAACCGCAACGCTCTAATCCACCGCATTCCACTAAAACCCACTCGCTAGTTGATTTAAATGGCCATTCATTTACAGGCATAAAACACTAAATTCCTTCCATTTGGCCCAGAAATTCATGAAAATTAGATTTAAAAATTATGTTATATTGTGGATTATTGTGTGAATGTTATTTGGACACTAAGGCAATTTTTGAAAAGTTTATATTTTCTTAAGAAATGGATAGATGTTTAGATCTACTCATTGAAATTTGTAATTAGCTACAATTAGATAACTAACTAATTATATGCTTTAATTTCAGGTCATCCAAGTAAGATTGTTTCATATTTTTTCAGAATGCTTCAATCTATAATAACTGAAAATTTCATTGAGTTCTCTTAATTTTTAAGAAAGTTATGGGTTTTTAACTGTTCTAGATCACAGCTTTTGAGTTAAGTCAATTGAAAGGCAATGGGGAACAAGATGCTAATTTCCGAGTATGGAAATGGCCATAACTTTCTTAATACTGAAGATATGAAAGTGAATTAGGTATCAAATTAAACTTCTTTTATGCTTTATCTGATGAGATAAATTGCAGACTTGATTTTTAAAATTTTAAAATGTTGTAACATTGCTAATACTAGCCTGGTAGACACGAGCCTGAACAGCACCTTGCGAACCATCACTGGGTGCCTTCAACCTACCCCAGTCGAGCAGCTCTCTATACTTGCAGGCATTCCGCCTGCAGGGGTCCGAAGGCAAGCAGTAACTCTGGCACTATCTTGTCGTGCCATGGATCCAGTTAACCTCCTCCATCAGGCTATCAGCAGATAGCAGAGGCCACCCCGACTAAAGAACCCGTCACCCCTTTGCTCCACATGGAAAACAACTCCTAGCATCCATCCAGCCAACTGAGACACAAGCACACTGGATAGCCACCAAGTGGTCACAGGAGTGGAAGGCAACCTCATATCCATTACACAGCTACATCTCTTCACCAGATAAAAGCTGTCCAGGGCCTGAGCTCCCCAGAGGAGCATGGGTGAAGCTCAACAGACTTGGTACTGGAGTTGGGCGTTTCAATGCCAGCATGTGGAGATGGGGAATCCACCAGATCCCAACCAGTGAATGTGAATATCAGGCAACGGAATAATCCTATCACAACCAGTGCTCAACTACAATTTACCTCTTTGGTGACCCTCTGCCGATCTTTCCTGGCTTTACCTTGCACTAAATGTTATCCTCTTATCATGTAGGTATGCAATTGTCGTCATTTGTTTTGATTCCGCAGCAAAAGTATTTCATTGTACCTCGGTACATGCGACATAAACTAAACCAAACTGAACAACCCAACTAAACTTCTCCAGAGATACATCCTGACTCGCATTGGTGAGTGTGTGCGTGTGACAGTATGAGTGTGTGTGTCCATGCATGGGTGTGTTAGAACGTGTATTTAAGTACGAATGTGTGAGATTGTGAAAATCAGTTGGCGCGTGTGTGTGTGTGAGTGTAAGTGTATGCGTTGGCAAGAATTTCAATGATTCAATGGTATTCCATTTTCAGGTGTACCCAGGTACAATGAAATAATTAGCTTTAATGAAAACCCGTAAAATCATGTGGAAGGCCTCACCAATACCGCACACAAGTCCTGCCACATTTTGGCGCGGACAATGTTACAAACGTTAGCCGAATAGTTCTATCTTCTGTTGCCACCGCAGCCCCCCCCCCCCCCCCCCCCCTTGGTTCTCGGCGGCATTCCTCGCTCTCCGATTGACGCCCTCGCTCTCTGCCACTGTTCGCGACTCCCTCCTCGGTACCGAGGTGCGGCTCTCATCGCCGTCCGCGGTGGGCGAACCGTGCCTACCGGGCCGAATTAAGGGCGCCTTGCTCACCGGGAACATTCCCGGCTGCGCTGCGTTGCGCAGCTCGCCGCGAACGCCCGGAATCCCTTTGAATCACAAAATTGGTAAGTGTGCAGACGCGTCTGCGTGTGTGAGTGCCGCAGAGTTTGTAATAGTGACTGTATTTGCTTGTGTTTGTGTCTTCGTGAATGTGTGAGTGTGCGTGTGAATGTGTGAGCATTAGTAAGTGTGGGTGAGAGTGTGTACGTGTGTGAGGGCGTGTGGGTTTTTGTTTGTGAGGCAATATCAGAAAATACTTGACTAAATTGTACCCGTCGGGTCCCATGTTCTCACGGGAGCGCTGGTCCCCTAACACGATATTCCACCAATTGCAATATTGATGGCCAGTGCGGTGAGGGGGGGGGGGTGGGGGGGGGGTCTGGGTGTTATGGGCCGAGGGGACTTGTTTCCAGAGGGCTAATATGGACATTGAGGGCCGAATTGACTACTGGACACAATTCAGGCAACCGCGATTGGTGGGCTGGCAGTTCAGTTACTCGCGGCTGGTGGGCTGGCAGTTCACTCACTCATGGCTGGTGAGCTGGCAGTTCATTCATTCACGGCTGGTGGGCTGGCAGTTCATTCACTCACGGCTGGGCTAACAGACACAACCCGCCAGTACACACAAACTCCCCACTACACACACAGCCTCCATCGCACACTACCTATATCACACACGCACACACACACAACCTCCATCTCACACACACCCTCCATTCAACACACACCCTCCATCTCTCTCACACACACGCAAAATCAGACTCCATCACGCAAACACACACCATCCACACACACACACACACACACACACACACACACACACACACGCACGCACGCACACACACACACACACACACACACACACACACACACACACACACACACACACACACACACACACACACACACACACACACACATACACACACACCATCTCTCTCACACACACCCCCTCCATCACACACACATCCTCTATCTGTCTCACACACACCCTCCATCTCACACACACAGCCTGCATCTCACACACATGCTTTCTTCAAAGCCTGCTGCACCTGCATGGCTACTTTCAATGACTGGTGTACCATGACACCAATCTGCCCATTCACTCAGCCTATCCAAATCACCGTGCAGCACCAAGCATCCTCCTCACACCTAACTATACCACCCAGCTTGGTGTCATCTGCAAATTTAGAGATGTTGCATTGAATTCGATCGTCCAAATCATTAAAAAAATTGTAAATAGCTGGGGTCCCAGCACTGAGCCTTGCGGTACCCCACTAGTCACTGCCTGCCATTCTGAAAAGGACCCATCTACTCCAACCCTTTGCTTCCTGTCTGCCAGCCAGTTCTCTATCCACATCAATATTGAACCCCCAATACCGTGTGCTTTAAGTTTGTATGCTAATCTCTTACGCGGGACCTTGTCGAAAGCCTTCTGAAAGTCTAGATATAACACATCCACTGGTTCTCCCTTATCCACTCTACTAGTTACATCCTCGAAAAATTCTATCAGATTTGTCAGACATGATTTACCTTTCGTAAATCCATGGTGACTTTTTCAATGATTTCACCACTTTCCAAATGCGCTGCTATCCCATCTTTAATAACTGACTCTAGCAGTTTCCCGGATAGTCTACCGATGTTAGACTAATTGGTCTGTAAT
>OY740828.1:868692-1078692 GCA_963514005.1 Raja brachyura | reverse complement strand
TTCGCCATTGCTACCCTGGGATACATTAAAGCATTTATGCGTGGTGCAATAATATCAGCACAAGCATATTTTAATAAAGAAAATCGAAAGATGGAGCAAAAGTTAGAAAAGGAGATAAAACAACTAGATAGTGAAAATATAAAACATCCTTCTAAAGAGTTAAGTAATAAAATTGCAATATTAAAATATAGATTAAATAAAATATATTACAACCAAGTCATTAAACTTTTTCAACAAACCAAACAAGTGCATTTTGAATTTGGAGATAAACCACAAAAATTGTTAGCACGACAACTCAGAAAATTAGACGATGAAAAAATGATACATAGAATTAGATCTGTGCAGGGAAATATACTGATTATACAAAAAGATATTAAATACACATTTTTAAAATATTATCAAAATGTTTATTCATCAAAATCAACAGGACAAACAGATGAAATGGAAACATTCCTACAAAAATGTCATATTAATAGTTTAGATCAGGAAAGTAGGCAATTGTTAAATGCTGAAATATCAGTAAGAGATATTGAAGAATCAATTGGTTCGTTAAAGAATGGAACAGCTGCAGGCCCCAATGGCCTGAGTGCAGAATTTTATTAAAAATGTCAAGATCTAATTTCCCCAAGATTACAAATAGTGTATAGATATGCATATGAACAAGGAAAATTACCAGAATCTTTAAATGAATCTACAATTACATTCATTCCTAAGTTAGACAAGGATCTGGAAGATCCTGGATCATATAGAGCGATTGCTCTTCTAAAAACAGACCAAAAAAAATTAACTAAAGTTTTATCTCGGAGGTTGATTTCTTATGGTGATTTCTAAATTAATACATCATGATCAAACAGGTTTTATTCCAAAACATTACTCATCACATAATCTTAGACGCCTGATTAATATTATATATTCGATAAGAAGATGGGACACGGAATTAGCAGTTATATCATTAGATGCAGAAAAAGCATTCGATCAGGTGGAATGGTCATATTTATTTAATATAATGGAAAAGTTTCAACTGGGGGATGGATTTTGTAAATGGGTAAGAATATTATATTCTAACCCTACTGCAAGAGTTTTAACTAATCAAATACTATCACCTAAATTTAAGCTTTTTAGGGGATGCAGACAGGGATGCCCGCTATCCCCTTTATTATTTGCTTTGGTGATAGAGCCTTTGGCTGAAAGAATTAGATCTGAACCTGAAATATACGGTTATAATACCGACACAACAACTAATAAAATATCTCTATATGCAGATGATGTTTTGATTTATATTACAAGACCGGAACGTAGTATTCCTAAGCTGTTTAATGTTATAACTGAATTTAGCACATTTTCAGGATATAGGATCAATTGGAATAAAAGTGATATTATGCCTGTAACTGGCATAAATTTAAATATATTACAACAATATCCATTAAAAATAGTTACAGATAGATTTAAATATTTAGGAATCAATGTATCTAAATCCTATGTTATTAATTAAATCTAATTATCCTCAACTATTAGATAAACTTATAAAAAATATTTCATATTGGAAAACACTTCCTATATCTATGATTGGTAGAATAAATGCTATCAAGGTGTTTTTTTTACCACAATTGTTATTGTGGTAAAAAATTGCTATTCCTTTTTTTCTCCCGAAAACTTTTTTTTTTTTAATGGATAATATTGTTAATAGTTTTATTTGGGACTATAAAAGTCATAGAATAAGTAAAAAACATTTATGTAAATCTAAGATAAATGGAGGGTTAGCACTTCCAAATTTTCTATATTACTTCTGGGCAGTCCAGATTAAGAATATGAATTTCTGGTGGGTAAATATGGATTATGAACCAATGTGGTTAAAGATGGAAAAGGAAGACTGTTTACCTTTCAACATAGGTTCGATTCTCTTTGCCCCAAAGGAAGTAGAAAAAAGACTTATAGGGACAACCCTATAATTTATAATAATAGACGCATTTGGAAACAGATAGTTAGGACTTTACATCTAGATAATCTCTCTTTTAGATTACCAATTAGGAATAACCCATTGTTTAAACCCTCAATATTAGATGGGGGGTTTGGACATTGGGAGGATTTAGGAATCAAAAGGATAGAGCACCTTTATAGAAATGGAAAATTTATCTTATTTCAGGAGTTACAAGACATCTTTGGATTACCTTCACAACACTTGTTTAGGTACTTACAATTAGAGATTATATTAAATGTAATACACAAGATTATAAAAATAAAGAATCAGACTTATTAGATGAATTGGATAATTTACATCCAAATACAGAATAGCTTATATATATAATATTATTCTGGATAAGGAGAACCCAATAACTGAAACATATCGCCAAGCATGGGAAAATGAAATTGGATTATCTATAACAAAAGAAAAGTGGGAAAAAAGCCTACAAAGAATACATCGGTGTTCTTTAAATGCCAGACATACATTGATACAATTTAAAGTATTATATAGATTACATCACTCGAAAACTAAATTAAATAGTATTTTTCCCAATCTCTCCTCTATTTGTGATAAATGTAAGAATCTAGAAGCAAATTTAATACATAGTTTTGTTACATGTCCAAAGTTGAATTATTATTGGACAGAAATTTTTAAAGTTATTTCTGAAGTTCTTAAAGTTAAACTGGACCCTGACCCAAAATTAATAATATTTAGAATTCTGGAGTCAAATTTGGTATTTACAGTAAATCAAATAAATTTCTTTGATTACTGCTTGATAATAGGGAAAAAAATCATACTGAAATTTTGGAAGGGAACATTATCCCCCACAATTAAAATGTGGACAGCAGAGATGTTGGAGTCGTTACATTTGGAAAAAATTAGATTTGTCCTATTGGACAAGTATAATTCTTTTGAACTGATATGGTCTCCATATATACAGTATCTAGAGAAGTAGCTGTTCTTGGCATCACGGCTCGACGGGTACCCTACGGGGAATCTGATGAGACTAATTCATTTTCATATTGGGATTAATGTGCATGTCCCATTGATATTATTGTTTGAAATAATTTCACGTATAATGTATTTAGTTGTTTTTGATTTATATATATATATAATATTTTTTCAATTTTTATTTGTAGCTTGTTTTTTATCTTTCTTCTTTCCTTTTCTTCTTTTTTTCCTTTTCTTTTTTCTTATATATCTTTTTCTATCTTTATTTTCAAAAAAATAGAAGATATTAATTATCGATGTGTTATTTGTAGAAATATTGAATTAAGGTGATAGTTTTAAATTTGTCTTATACATTGTAAACTGGTTAATTCAAATAAAAAAATATTAAAAAAAAAATAAAAGTTGGTTTTTCGGGAGGCTTTAATAATATTTTTATGTTGCAAAATGGGGTCCCAAAAAATGTATGAACAAACAGTATTTTTCCTCCCGACTTCACCGCTAACCGCAACGTTCCAATCCACCACATTCCACTAAAACCCACTCGCTAATTGATTTAAATGGCCATTAATTTACAGGCATAAAACACTAAATTCCTTCCATTTGGCCCAGAAATTCATGAAAATGAGATTTAAAAATTATGTTATATTGTGGGTTATTGTGTGAATGTTATTTGGACACTTAGGCAATTTAAAAAAAGTTTATCTTTTCTTAAGAAATTGATAGATGTTTAGATCTACTCATTGAATTTTGTAATTAGCTACAATTAGATAACTAACTAATTATATGCTTTAATTTCAGGTAATCCAAGTAAGATTGTTTAATATTTGTATCAGAATGCTTCAATCTATAATAACTGAAAATTTCATTGAGTTCTCTTCATTTTTAAGAAAGTTATGGGCTTTTAACTTTTCCAGATCACAGCTTTTGAGTTAAGTCAATGGGGAGCAAGATGCTAATTTCTGAGTATGTAAATGGCCATAACTGTCTTAATACTGAAGATATGAAAGTAAATTAGGTGTCAAATTAAACTTATTTTTATGCTTTATCTGATGGGATAAATTGCAGACTTGATTTTTAAAATCTCAAAATTTTGTAACATTGCTACTGTCTTCCTGTTTTTGCTGCCAAAGTGGATAACTTCACATTTATCCATATTAAACTGCATCTGTCATGCATCTGTTCACTCACCCAACCTGTCCAAGTCACCCTGCATTCTCATAGCATCCTCCTCACAGTTCACACTGTCACCCAGCTTTGTGTCATCTGCAAATTTGCTAATGTTCCTTCTTTACAAAAACAGGGATGTAATGTTGAGGTTCTATAAGGTGCTGGTCCGGTCGCATTTTGCGTAACATTGAGCAATTTTGGGCCCCATATCTGAGGAAGGATGAGCCAGCTCTGGAGAGGGTCCAGAGGAGGTTCACACCAACAGATCCCAGGAATGAGTGGGTTAATGTACAATGAGCGTTTGTTGGCACTAGGCCTGTACTCGCTGGGGTTTAGAACAACGAGGGGAGGGGGACGGGGAGTTCATGGAATCCTTAGCAAACAGTCAAAGGCCCGGATAGAGCAGATGTGGAGAGGATGTTTCCACTAGTGGGAGAGTCTAGAACCAGAGGGCACAGCCTCAGAATTAAACGGCGTTCCTTTAGGAAGGAGATGAGGAGGAATTTCTTTAGCCAGAGGGTGGTGAATCTGTGGGATTCATTGCCCACTGACTCGTGGGTGGAGGCCACAAGTCAGTGGGCATTTTCAAGGCAGAGATAGATAGATTGTTGATTAGTACGGGTGTCAGGGGTTATGGGGAGAAGGAAGGAGAATTAGGTTGGGAGGGAGAGGTAGATCAGCCATTATTGAATGACGTAGACTTCATGGGCCGAATGGCCTAATTCTGTTCCTATCACATGATCTTATGAGGGAGAGTCAGAAGAGGGCGGAGAGGGAGAGGGGGGAGGGAGAGAGAGGTAGAGGGAGGGGGGCAAAGGGGAAGGGAGGGAGGAGATTCGGAGGGAGGGGGAGAAAGAGATAGAGGAGAGAGAGAGAGAGAGAGAGGGGAAAGGTAAGGGGGATAGAGGGAGGAGGTAAGGGCGGGGAATCCTGCAGGTATTGCCACTTTCATTTCACTGTACTTCTTGTATGTGTATGTGAGAAATAAAGTTGACTTGACTTGACGGGAGGGGGGGTAGGGGGAGCGGGAAGGGTGGGAGATGTGGGGGAGTGTGAGATTGAACTTACGTAGACATGATTGTACGGAATCGTTCTTGCCCAGCGGTTTCCCAGATCTGCAGCTTCACCTTCTCCCCATGAACATCGACCGTCTGAATCTTGAAATCCACTCCGATATTAGTGATGTAATTACCTGAAAGAGAGAGTGAGAGAGAGTCTGAGAGAGACAGAGGGAGCCAGAGAGAGGCAGAGAGAGAGGGAGAGAGATGGAGAAAGACAGAGAGAGAGAAAGGGAGACAGAGAGAGAGAAAGAGAGACAGAAAGAGAGAGAGACAGAGAGAGAAACAGAGAGGCAGGGAGAGAGACAGAGAGACAGAGAGAGACGGAGCGAGAGATGGAGAGAGAAGGACAGAAACAGAGAAAGACAAAGAGAAAGACAGAAAGGCCGAGAGAGAGACAGAGAGGAGATTAATGAATAACGTATATACAGTGTTAAATAAAACTTCAGAATGTGTCATTTCACTTGATGCTGAGAAGGCGTTTGATATATTAGAATGGGAATACTTAGTCAATACTTAAGATTTGTCTAAAATGTATTTCTTGGATCAAGCTGATATATCATATACCTCAGGCTTCTGTACGTACCAATAATCGGAGACCCCCTTTTTTCAGGCTCTTTCAAGGTACTAGACAGGGGTTTACTATTTGAAATCGCTTTGGAACCTCTGGCCACCACTATTAGGGAATGCCCTAATATCTCTGGTATTGTCCGTGGGAATAAGTTTTGAATTAAGGACAGTTTCCATTTTGATTGAGTACTGAATGTTTTACTTATATAGGCGTTAAGATTACCAAGAAACACAAGGATTTATTTAAACCCAATTTTACGCCTTTAATTGACCACATCAAACAGCAGTTCACCAATGTCCTTATCTTGAATAGGCCAAATCAATGCCATTAAAATGTTTATCTTACTTAAATTTTTATATTTATTTCAAACAATACCAATTTTTATTTCTAAATCTTTCTTTGATATTATTGACTCCAAAATTTCCTTATATATATGGCAGAATAAAAATTCCAGACTAAGTAAAAAGTACTTACAGAAATCAAAAAAAGATGGTGGTTTGGCAACGCTGAACCTTAGATTTTACTATTGGGCAGTTAATGCTTGTTATTTAACCTTTTTGGACAAAAGATTTAGAAGATACCCAATGTCCAGGATGGATAAATCTTGAACGTGGTTCTATACAAGGGCTGTCATTGGCTTCTTTCTAGGGGCCTCGTTACCTTTTACAATTACGAGATTGAATAAATATACGACTAACCCAATATTAAGACATACACTTCGAATATGGTATCAATTTCGTAACTTTTTTGGATTGAATTATTTTATTTTATCGAGTCCTATCATAACTAATTTTTTCTTCCAACCTAGCACTGATCAAACCTTTCTGCTGTGGAAAAAGAAGGGATTAGTAGCGTTTCGTGATTTGTTTTCGGATGGTTGTTTTATGTCTTTTGAACAACTCTCCAATAAATATAATTTACCTAACACATTTTTTTTTAGATATTTACAAATTAGACATTTTTTGAGGGCTCCTCTACCCTTTCTTCCGTTACCACATCAAACCGATATCTTGGGAAAAAAAATATATTTGAACCCTCATCAAAAGGGTTTAATAATGACTATTTATGAGTTGATTTTGTAATTTAAAAAAGATACATTTGATAAAATTAAGAATGACTGGGAAAGAGAACAAATTTATTTATCTACAGAGAAATGAGAGAGGATTCTTCAATTAGTTAATACTTCCTCAATGTGTGCAAGACACGTTTTGATACAATTCAAGGTGGTTTATGTCAAAAGATATGTTAGCATGTTTTTATCATCAAATAAATCCTACTTGTGACAGATGTAATTCTGAAGTGGCCTCGGTGACTCATATGTTTTGGTCCTGCCCACTTTTGGAAAATATTGGATACTATCTCTGTAGTTTTAGGTATTGATTTACAACCTCATCCTATTACTGTAATTTTTGGGCAACCAATGTTAGATTCTATCCAATCTGTCCCGTTCCGCCCATCAGCTGATTGCTTTTACCACGTTAATTGCCAGAAGATCTATTTTATTTAAATGGAAAGATTCCAATGCTCTGACCACACTCCATTGGTACTCTGAAACGATATTGTGTTTAAATTTAGAAAAAAATTAGGAGTGACATTGTTGAATCCTTGGTTAAATTTGTTAGGACTTGGGGAAGATTTATTCAACATTTTCATACAACATAAACTGTCCCCTCTCCAACTGTTATAATAGGGGGACGGAGAGGGGGACGGAGAGGGGGGGATGGAGAGGGGGGGACGGAGAGGGGGGGACGGAGAGGGGGGGACGGAGAGGGGGGACGGAGAGGGGGGGGCAGAGAGGGGGGGACAGAGAGAGGGGGGGACAGAGAGGGGGGGGGATAGAGAGAGGGGGGACAGAGAGGGGGGGGCAGAGAGGGGGGGGGGCAGAGAGGGGGGGGACAGAGAGGGGGGGGGACAGAGAGGGGGGGGACAGAGAGAGAGAGACAGAGAGAGAGACAGAGAGAGAGACAGAGACAGAGACAGAGAGAGACAGAGAGAGTGAGACAGAGAGAGAAATGAGGATCCATCCTTGCTCCTGAGGTACTTGCTCCAACCATCTCCTGATGTAGCTCACCCTTCCTGATGGACCTAATGCTAACTATTTACAATATACCTCAACATGGATAGAAAATTGAGTGGCAAATATGAAACAGAGATTAACGGGGTGTTCGGCGAAACGGTCGCCTAGCCTCCGCTTGGTCTCAACGATGTAGATTAGCTGGCATCTGGAGCAACGGATGCAGTAGACGAGGTTGGAGGAGGTGCAGGTGAACCTCTGTCGGACTTGGAATGACTGAGACCAAGCGGAGGCTAGGCGATCGTTTCGCCGAACACCTCCGCTCAGTCCGCAATAACCAACCCGACCTCCCGGTGGCTCAGCACTTCAAATCCCCCTCCCACTCCGTATCCGACCTCTCGGTCCTGGGCCTCCTCCATGGCCAGAGTGAACAACACCGCAAGTTTGAGGAACAACATCTCATATTCCGCTTGGGGAGTCTGCATCCTCTGGGCTTAAACATTGAATTTTCTCAATTCTGTTAACCCAGACTGCTCCCTTCCCCCCCCCCCCCACCTCTCCCTCAGCCCTCGGGCCCTGACATTCCTTCTCCATCTCCCCCCCCCCCCCCCCAAGTCGCACTAGCTTCTAATTTTCACACCAGAAACAGCTTACAATGGCTTGCTTCCCTTATCACCAATACTTTTTTGCATATCTTTCACTCATTGTTCTTGCTTTATCTCTCCATATCACTGTTTATATCTCTCGTTTCCCTGATCCCTGACCAGTCTGAAGAAGGGTCTCGACCCGAAACGTCGCCTATCTCCTTCGCTCCTTAGATGCTGCTGCACCCGCTGAGTATCTCCAGCTTTTTGTGTAACCCTCGATTCTCCAGCATCTGCAGTTCCTTCTTTAACACTTTATTGATGATAGTTTAACAATGGGGAAAAACTTAATATTAAAATTTTGGAAAGGCCCTATGACCCCCACAATTAAAATGTGGACTATGGAAATGTTGGAGACCCTATATTTGGAAAGATTAAGATTTGTCTTAATGGACAAACAAGAACTATTTAAAATGATATGGTCCCCATTTATTGAATATTTGAAGGGGCAAACTGATACGGCACGAGAACCCGACTGAAACCTGAATCAAAGAATAGATGAAGAATTACATTTCATAAAACGCGGATATATCTCCAACGATGCATAATCTATTGAACACTCCATTCTTTCTCAACTTTTCCTCCTCTTTTTTGTTTTCTCTCTCTCTATTAATTTCTATCTTTATAAAAATTGGAAAAAAATATATAGAAGTACAATTACTATGTAATTGTGAATATAAATAATATTGATAATGTATGTCTACAACGAACACAATGATTTTTATTATGTAGTTACTTCTAATTAAAAAATAACAAAACAAAATTGGATATAATCAACCTCAGCAAATTGACAACATCCTATTGAAAGGGAGTGGATGTTTAAGCTGTCAAGACATTTTATTATTTGCCAAAATATACATGTCAATAGCATAATGTCAGAACACTTACTTGTCCACACACCGCTCGTGCGACTGGAGATTTGTTCAATGATCAATTCAGCGAGACTACAATTCCCAGGGGGCATTGCGAGGAGGAGGAGTCCTCTCGCGTGACGTCACCGGCGAGCGCTGCGCGGCTAATCGGAGCGGGCGATGACGTCGCCGGCAACCAATAGGTGGAGGACCACGCGATGACGTCACGACGCATGGCACTAGTAACCAAGATGGCGGCGACAATGGCGGTTGTGACTAAGGAGGAGGAGGGGCGGCGGCGGCTCCTCTGCGGGCTGGGCTCGCCCTCTCGCTCTACACTCACCGGGTGGAGGCGGCCGCCTGGGAACTGAGCGGCTCCAAGGTCTTCTCCGCCATTGTTGTTCCTCCACTCCCTCTTCCGGCCGCCTCCCAAATACGGCCACGTCCCGCCTCATCCACTTCCGGCCGCCCCCTGATTAGAGACAATGGACGTCAATCACACGAGCACCTCCCCACACACCGTGATTGGATCAGAATGACGTCGGTCCCGCCTGGTTCGCCCCCTGATTGGATAAGGAGGACGTCCATCATCGCCGCTCTGCTGCCTGATTGGAGGCGACAGACGTCAGTCACCGTCGGTCTCTGTCACGCTCCCTCCTATCATTGGATCAGGAACAAGGAGGAGCGGCAGCGCCGTCACCGTCTGTCCCCCCCTCACACACACACAGCCTCGAGTTCAGCATCAAACTCATTCCCAGCCTCGCCAAGGCCAGCAGCAAAATCAAGGTCGAGTCACACTGTGGCCACTCCCTCTTTTCCCCTCTCCCATCAGAAGTGTGAAAACGCACAGATTCAGGGACAGTTTCTTCCCAGCAGTTATCAGGCAACTGTACTATCCTACTGTGAGATATATATTTGTGCTCACAATCACTGCTCAGAGACTAAATCAGCGGAACAAGAAATGCTTTTTATTTATTTGCGAATCTGCAGAATTCGGGTGCCTCTCCAAATTGAGACACACCAAAGTCAGAACAGTAAAGCGCCTTTATACACACAATTCTGCTGGCATAACCTCCCCTTCTGGCTCTCCCCAATCAGAGCACTGAGGTGCACAGTCTATAGGTACATCCCCCAGTACCTCCCTCATCATACATACCACGTTCATACATGTGCATGGTAATGAGCAATTTCAAAACTAGGGGCGTATCACCAATATTCATTTATCTCATTAAGCATGTCCAGTTGCAATTGACCTGGCCTAGTTTTCTCACCTCCAACTAACCTATCTCACTTTTTTTATATCTGAACTAAAGCTAGCCTCTACTAACAAGGATCCCCTTTCATCCCTAGTCCTTACTGACAAGGGTCCCATATATCACCCTCATTCTACGCTGCACTATACCATCCATCCTTACTCAAGGACAGTTCTGATAAACCCATTCCCAGCTGTGTCAACATCTTCTCCCTGCCTAGCCTCTATCGGTTAGAATCCTGTTTACAAGTTAGAATCTTCTCCTGAATCCTTACAATAGTGGGGTTTCATCACTTCATCCCTCACAATCCTCCCTTTTTCTTTTGCTACGCATCTATTGATTAAACCTCAAGTTCAAGCTCCTTCAGTTCGAATTGAAGTAACATTTTCCTAATCTCCTCTTCCTATGGATCCTGGACCTTCCCTGGTCGCATTATCATTATTTTCGGTATTGCCCCTCTCTCTCCCATAGGCACTACTACAGATTGCATCTGCAAGTTCAGCCCAGCCATTGCACATAGAAACACGAGTCCCACTGTTCTCCACCATGTTCCTCCAAGGATGGAATCCCACCATCGGGTTCCCATAATCGAATTCCACTTCTGTATTGGAACATGTGCCAATTTCCGGATTCCCTCTGATATGTCCATTAGAGCCTGTCCATTGTCATCGATGTTTGGACAGCAATTAGAGAGGTTGAATGTCCCGCATACCCCTCTTTCTTCTGCCAGGAGGTAATCTAGGGCCAACCGGTTCTGGTATATTGTCTCATCTGTGTCTGCTGCTTTGCCAGCATCTCCAGTGCCACCGCAGTTTGGTTGGTAATTACTTCCAGTACTGCCTGAAGTCTTATGATCCACCCTGTGCCCAAGTGGCTGGTCCATAGTATGAGATGATTCTTGCGCGTGGCCATTCATCATCTTCCCATTCTCCAATGTCTATTTTCCTCTTCTTCCAATATCGGTCGTCAAATACAGGTGTTCCTAGCGACCACCCTTCTTCAGTGTCTAACAGGAAAAATCCCGGTTGTACCAGTCCAATGAAGCAAGTCCCGCTCCAATTTGTTAGCAACACCGAGTATGCCTTGTGTCCGCATATCCATAACAGTCCTTCAGGGGCCGGTCCACTAGAGGTAACCTTGTTCCATATATCTCGCAACACTGGGATCCCTTGATAAGGGTTGTTCCCGGTCCAGTTCCATAGTCCAGTCGATCCCATTCCATCAGTCTTCATCCAGATAGTGCAGTTTCTCCATCTTTCTTAGTCAGATACCATCTAGGCTCCTCTGGCCACCACACTCGGGACTGATTTGGCCACTGGGTGACGATGCGCTAGCAGGGGCTGCTGCCTGCTAGGACGGCATCCTTTAACCCAGGGCCTAGAGATACACTCAGTCCCAACCGGAGCATCTGTCAGGACCCATGCCTGGGGATCTCAGTCTTGTCCAACTGTCAGGTTCCACTCCATCAGGTCCCATACTTCAACAATGGATCCTCTCCACGGCCAACGTGAGCTCATCAGTGGTCCACCACAGACCCAACAGTTAGTCACATTCAGGGTTCCAGCTATCCGGAGAGCCAAGTCCACAAACAAGCTTTTCCCTCCTTCAGGGATCTCAATCTGCTTCTTTATTTCTTCATACATTGTCTGGTGCACTTGAGGCTGAGTAGGTAGGGGAGGGGGAGGCTTGGTGACTACTACTTCCGTTAACCTTTGTATTACTTCCTCCTTCACTTTGTCTAATGTCCATCTTAAGGCATGAAAAGGGAGACCTAACTGTCCTATCCTAGTCATACAAACCCATCTCTTCCCCTTTTGGAAGGTAACGTGCCCAAAGCTCCCTACATATCCCCTATTCTCTACCATATAATACTGCTTTCCCCCATCCTCACAAATAGTTCTAGTCTTCAGGCTATAGCAAGCAACATTCACATGGGAATGATAGGTAAATGATCTGGTTGTCCGCCCTCCGTATCTGATCGGATGATAACATTTATCACAGTTATTAATACTTTTTACCATGATTACATGCAGAGCAAATATTACCACAACTGCTCCTTTCATACTGCTAATTATACATTTATGTTTTCCTAAAAGTTCAGGTTAGGGGCTTATTCCCCGGCTTCACCATCCACTGTTCTTCTTTATCAGGAGCGGGTGGGTCAACGGGCCCTTTAACCCGGGTCGCGTGGGTCCACCCTTTTTCTTTTGTTCGTACTGCTGTCTCAGTTGTCAGTAATACTAGGTATTGGCCGGTCCACCTGGGCTGGAGTTTCTCCTCCTTTCAATTCTTGACCAATACCCAGTCGCCGGCCTTTACAGCATGTATCGGAAAGTAGAGTGGTGGGCTCTGAGCCAATAATCCTTTAGCTTTTAATTCTGTAAGAGAACGAGATACTGCCAGTAAATAGTTCCTTAAGAATACATCTATGGTGCCCTCTATGGTGGGTATTCCTTCTATCTTTCCCAAATAAGGTAACCCAAACAACATTTCATAGGGGGATACTGCTAACTTTGCATGGAGTCTCCGTTGTTTCTTTCAAAGCCTTTCTGTTTCCCTACTGCTCCAGACATGTGCCAGACTCCATGTACATATGCTGCTCTTAAAACCTTAATTTCTGCCAACCGAGCTAAGCAAGATTGCAGGCAAGCTTCCAATTTAATTACCTTAAAGTCTAATTCATCCTGATGCATCACTTCAAACCCTACATACTTGCTATTATGATCCCTTTAACAAGAAACATCCACAAGCAAAACCTTTTTGTTCCCTTCATTCCAAGGCTCTGACTGTAAAACATTTCTCAGACTTCTGTGTCCTTCTTCCTTCATTATTTTCCTTAATGGAATCACAATTTTAACATACTTTCCAATCTAGTCTGAACTATATTCTGCCATTCCCAGATCATCATCATCTGTCCTACAGTCTGAGGTTTGGGAACTTCAATCATCCCTTCAATTTGATCCTGCGCTTTAGCTTTCACTTATTTATATATTGCTCGTCCAAAATATTCTACCAGCTGCTGACAACACAACAACTTCTTCCTTGATACTTTATGACCTGTGCCATCTTTTCCAAGATGATTACAATGTCTCTCTCACATTGCTTCTCACTTGTGGAACAAACCAACAAATCATCCACATACTATATCAACACATTCCAAATCTGCCTTTAACATCTGATTAAAAACACGGGGCTAGTATTTAAAACCCTGCAGCATCCTAGCCTAGGTGTAGTTAATACCTCTTCTTTATGTTCACCATTATCTTTATTATTATTATTATTTCCTGATTACCATACCTATCCACATCCCCAACACATCTTATCCACTACCTGTCTCCTTACTAACGTTGACCTCTTCCCTGAGATCCCTCCTTCCCTTGGGGACCCCAGTCCTGTCTGGGCTTATATCCAGATTTATGTCACCCGTGATAGGGCATTTGAGGAAACACTCTTAGAAATACATGTATTATTGGCATGGAATCCTCTGGCCCCTATTTGGCTAATTCATAGAACTGACTGTGTGTCGGTGCATCACTTATTTCAGACTTTTCAACCAGGTCTGTTGTTACTGACAACATTGTCTTTTCCTTTTTCACGCTCTTCCCTTTTCAGCTCTTTAAGTTACATTTGCATCACTTTTCTCTGCACCTCTTCCTGCTGGGCTACAAGTCTTTTTCATATATTTGCGATATTTCTCAACCTCATTGACCAAATGATCACTGAATCATGTTCAGTTTCCAGTCTCCACCTTCTCAGTTTGTTCTCCAGATAGGCTGCTGGATTATTGTCTGAGGGCCTGCCATACTCTCTGCCTGCCTAAACAGCATGCCATTGTTTAATGCATTGTTCACAGCATTTTTATACCAGCCCTCTTCAGGAGTTCTGTCAGTTTAGGGTTCCTTTCATTTTCACCAACAGTGCCTTCAAATCTCCCATAGCCAATAATCGTCCCACGTTCTCCTCCTCCAAAGCCATAATCCATTTCCTGCCCCATCAGGAATATTGGGTAAGGTATTTTTAGCCCTCTCAGTTTATGAGTGCCCCAAAGGATAATCTGTGGCTGGCCTGCTGTTATCGTTTTAAAACAGTCTCATCAATTTATCCCTCTGCTTCCTACTTTAATCCTTTCTGATATGCCTTCTTTCTCATTCTAACCTCCATTTGTTCACATACATCATTTGCCTCCACAAAAGCTGTTTGACCCATATAACCATATAACCATATAACAATTACACCACGGTAACAGGCCCTCTCGGCCCTTCCAGTCTATGCCGACTACTTACTTCCTAGTTCCATCTACCTACACTCAGACCATACCCCTCTATTCCTTTCCCGTTCGTATATCTATCCAATTTATTTTTAAATGTTAAAATCGATCCTGCCTCCACTTCCACTGGAAGCTCATTCCACACAGCCACCACTCTCTGAGTAAAGAAGTTCCTCCTCATGTTACCTCTAAACTTCTGTCCCTTAATTCTCAAATCATGTCCTCGTGTTTCAATCTTCCCTACTCTTAATGGAAAAAGTTTATCCATGTCAACTCTATCCCTCTCATAATTTTAAAGACCTCTATCAAGTCCCCCTTAACCCTCAGCGCTCCAAAGAATAAAGAACTTAGTTGCGTTAACCCAGGCAACATTTTAGTAAATCTCCCCTGTACACTCTCTATGTTGTTGACATCTTTCCTATAATTTGGCGACCAAAATTGTACACCATACTCCAAAATTGGAGTACAGAATTTCTTACTTCTCAAATAATTTATCCTACTTTGCAAATGTATTCACCTTTTAAAATCTTCCACTGACTCCTCCTGATTTATTACTTTCACACCCGTCGTTATCTCCTGCCTGAATGCTTATCTAAACAAACCTCCAAAGTTGGTTTTGTTTTAGCAATTAACTTATTTCCAATTATTTCAACCCATTCTCGCCACTATTTAGTACTAGTAACAATTTTCCAAATTAACTTTACTGAAAATAAATCTATAGAAACATCAGCAAAACCAAGCCACCTACTTTTTCCAACTTTCCCCTTTTAAGTTGCAATGATACAAAGCGTTGTTCGTTAGCTTACGGCTGTTCGTAATCTCCCCCATTGCTTAGAATTTCTTAAAGGAACACACACACCTACCCTTACAGCATGTGGCCTACAACAAACAAACTTATCACATATATGAACTTCCTCATTCATTCAAAACCGGTTTTTACACACAAATCATAATCGCTCCATTCTTACTTCAATGAAATTATGCAATCTCCTGCACAGATTAAAGTTTCAAAATTAACATTTTTGTTTCTGTCAATTTTTGTTCAAAATCTGTTTTTCCACATATAATTTATAGGTTTCTGTAGCTTTTAAAAAAAAAAAAGATTTGACAGTTGCTTCTTCTATGTCTTTCTGTGTTGCCCCTTCCTTTTTAACTTTACCCCCGGGGCTTCCTTCTCCCTAAGATTGCCACATTCGCCCCAACGGACTATCAGGCAGAATGTGTGGCTCTTCATCATTGAGCCTTTTTAATTTCCCCCCCGGACTCTTACTTTTCCCGTTACGGTTATCTGTTGTCTTATCAGACTATTCCCGTCCGACAGACCCTCGGTCGCCCGGGCAATACTTAATAGTCAGTTTTCTTACCCGGGTCCTGTGCACAAGAATCGCTCGACCGTCCCTTGTTTAGTCTTCCAACACGCCCTCTTGTTCCCCGAGTCTCTTGTCCGGATATCACTCGCTCAAACCGCTGATGGCAAACCCAGAGCTTAGAGACCGCTGAAAACAGCAGGGTGCACCGTCTCTTCCTTCCGTGCTTCTGCCAAGCGGCCGGAGTGGCGATCCCGGACGAGCCCCCACTTTGTGAGATATATATTTGTGCTCACAATCACTGCTCAGAGACTAAATCAGCGGAACAAGAAATGCTTTTTTTAATTTGCGAATCTGCAGAATTCGGGTACCTCTCCAAATTGAGACACACCAAAGTCAGAACAGTAAAGCGCCTTTATACACACAATTCTGCTGGCATAACCTCCCCTTCTGGCTCTCCCCAATCAGAGCACTGAGGTGCACAGTCTATAGGTATATCCCCCAGTACCTCCCTCATCATACATACCACGTTCATACATGTGCATGGTAATGAGCAATTTCAAAACTAGGGGCGTATCACCAATATTCATTTATCTCATTAAGCATGCCCAGTTGCAATTGACCTGGCCTAGTTTTCTCACCTCCAACTAACCTCTCAGTTTTTTTATATCTGAACTAAAGCTAGCCTCTACTAACAAGGATCCCCTTTCATCCCTAGTCCTTACTGACAAGGGTCCCATATATCACCCTCATTCTACGCTGCACTATACCATCCATCCTTACTCAAGGACAGTTCTGATAAACCCATTCCCAGCTGTGTCAACATCTTCTCCCTGCCTAGCCTCTATCGGTTAGAATCCTGTTTACAAGTTAGAATCTTCTCCTGAATCCTTACAATAGTGGGGTTTAATCACTTCATCCCTCACACTACCCCAACCAGAGAGCAGTGCTGAACTACTATCTACCTCATTGCTGGCCCTTGGTCTATCCTTGATCGGCCTTCACTGGGTTCATCTTGCACTGAACATTATTCCCTTATCATGCATCTGTACACTGTAAATGGCTCGACTGTAATCATGTATTGTCTTTCCACTGACTGGATAGCACGCAACAAATAGCTTTTCTCTGTACCACGGTACATGTGACAATAAACTAAACTGACCCGGGTCTCTGGCACTGTGAGGCAGCAGCTCTGATGCTAATTGGCTTCTTTCAATTGTCCCCGACCATGTATAATAACATAGAACTAGCGTGCGGGTGACCGTTGGTCAGCGTGGACACGGTGGGCCGAAGGGCCTGTTTGCACGCTGTAGCTCTAAAACTTATCTAAGGAGGATTCAGCATATGTGGAGGATGGGAGCTAATTGAGATTGATCAGGATGCCAGAAACAAATTATGGCAAAATGAAAAATGAACATATGTTTAAAAACTGGAGTTCAATGGATGGTATAAAACAGCGTTTGAGAGAAAGATGAATGGGAAAAAAGGCGTAGACTCATTTCTAAATGGGGTGAGAATCCAGAAATCAGAGGTGGAAAGGGACTTGGGAGTTCTGGTGCAGGATTCCCAAAAAGGTAATCAGGAAGACAAATCAGTGATAAAGAAGGCAAACGCTATGCTAGCATTTATTTCAAGAGGGCTAGAATTAAAAAAAACAGGGATGTAATGCTGAGGCTCTATCAGGCTCTGGTCAGTCCACATTTGGAGTATTGTGAGCAATTTTGTGCACCATATCTGAGGAAGGATGTGCTGGCTATGGAGAGGGTCCAGAGGAGGTTTATGAGAATGATCCCAGGAATGAGTGGGTTAAGCTATGATGATCGTTTATGATGGCAGTGGGCCTGTACTCGCTGAAGTTCATTGAAATGCACCGAATAGTGAAAGGTTTGGACAGTGTGGATGTGGAGAGGATCTTTCCACTCATGGGAGAGTCTCGGACAAGGCTTAGCCAGAGGGTGGTGAATCTGTGGAATTCATTGCCACAGGCGGCTGTGGAGGCCAAGTAATTGGATATTTTTAAGGATAGATTCTTGATTAAAATGAGTGTCAGGGGTTATGTGGAGAAGGCAGGAGAATGGGGTTGAGAGGGAAAGATAGATCAGCCATAAATGAATGGTGGAGTAGACTTGATGGGCCGAATGGCCTAATTCTGCTCCTGTAACGTACGAGCGAGGGTCAATGTGACCTGAGGTGTTAACATATGTTGGACAAGTAAATGGGATTGTGGTGATGTCCTGGATACAGAGAGTATTGCTCAGGCCCTCGAGTCCTGGCAACATCTCGTAAATCTTCTCTGCACCCTCTCCTCCAGATTGACAACATCTTTCCTCTAACATGGTTCATATGTGAAGCATAATGGACGGGTACATGGATAGGAACGGTTTAGGAAGGTTATGTGCCAAACACAGGCAGGTGGGACTAGTGTAGATGGGGCATGTTGGTTGGTTTGAGTAAGTTGGGCCAAATGACCTGCTTTTATGGGTTACACAAAAAGCTGGAGAAACTCAGCGGGTGCAGCAGCATCTAAGGAGCGAAGGAGATAGGCGACGTTTCGGGTCGAGACCCTTCTTCAGACCTGCTTTCATGTTGTGTGACTCTGTGCAGGAGAGATAGTTATCCAGTGTCAACTGAATCCATGAGTGGCTATTCATCCCAACCCCAGGAAAAGTACCTCAAACACTAACATCAAGCAGTGCACATACGCAAACAAACACAATGTACAGGTCCACCATCGATTCTGCGGCAACTGGTGGTCCGGACAAACGTACGAGAGTGTTCTAGAAATGTTCCCGGAATTCCCCCCGAAAATGTGGCACCCAGGCCGGGTGAGGCGGCTGATCCTAACATCATTGGGACATCGATGCCAATCGGAGGGATGAATTTGCCCCCTGTGGCCAGAGCCGGCAGATCCGTTCCAATTGCCAATTTCCACGGTCAACTTTGTGGGCCGATATCTCAGCCCACCGGTGGCCGATGTGGACTATTCCAGTACCAATGAACTCCCCTCGAGACCATGACCTCTTTTTGTCCGGCAAAAAGGATAATCCAGAAGGCTCTGGATCCAAGGGTTCCGGAATATCGGTGGTGGACCTGTACTTGGCAGCATCTTTGACTGGCTTCATCACGGCCAGGTTCGGCAACTCGGAAGCCCAGGTAAGAAGGAGATTATAAAAGGTGGTGGACACTGCCCTGTCCATCACGGGTGCTGACCTCCCCACCATCATACGGTCCTGAGAAAACAAGGCCTGTACACCAAAAGGCTCTATTCACCATGGAGGGCCATGTCAAAGATCAATGAAAAACCGAAGATAGACAAAAGGCTGGAGGAACTAGTGGGACTGACAGCATCCGTGGCGAAAGGGGCAGGTGACGTTTCGGGTTTGATTACACTGTCCTGATTAATTTTACTGATTGTATGCCTAGTTGTCATCTTCTCCCCAGCCAACAATTAACCTTTCTAGTCTGCAGAAGGGTCCCGAACCAAAATGTCACCCATACCTTCTCTCCAAAGATGCTGTCTGTCCTGCTGAGTTACTCCAGCACTTTGTGTCTATCTTCTCCACAGATGCTGCCTGACATGCTGAGTTACTCCAGCACTTTGCCATAGATTCATAGAGTGATACAGCGTTGGATAGAGGCCCTTGGCCCAACTCGTGCTTGCACTGCTAGATCCCTCGGCTCTATTCCTTGATCATTGTCTGCTTTCAAATGTCTTCCATATCTCTTGCTGTCCTCACCCCTGACTCTCAGTCTGAAGAAGGGTCTCGACCCTAAACGTCACCCATTCCTTTTCTCCACAGATGCTGCCTGACCCACTGAGATATTACAGATTTTGTGTCTATCTTCGGTTCAAACCAGCATCTGCAGTTCTGCTCCTTCCCACACATCAATGGAGGACCGTGTTCTCTGGGTTGACCAGATGCAGTGTTATTTTTATTCTACTCACAGCCTGAGATGCTTCACCATACTTCAAGCGCAGGCTGTGGGAGCTTGCATAACCCCGATACGGGAGCTTGGATTACTATGACGCGGGAGCTTGGATCGCCCCACCGCGGGGCTTCGACAGCCGGCTGCGGGAGCTCCGATTGCCCGACTGCAGGAGAAAAATGTGGAAAGAAGGTTAGACTTGATAGCCTTCCATCACAGTGAGGAATCCGCTGTGGTGGATGTTTATGTTCACTTTAATGTAGTTGTGTGTCTTGTTACTTTTTCTGTATGGCGGATGGTAATTCAAATACCACTGTACCTTAAATGGTTCAGGTGACAATAAAAGGCTTTTGAAACCTTTCAAAACAAAGCTTTTCACTTTATCTCAGTAGACGTGTTAATCATAAGCCTACACATAAAGTTCATTGCATCTTATTCTGGTCTCTCTTCCAGGCCATTTGTCCCCATCTTGCTCTACATTTGAGATAGTCACAAAATGCTGGAGTAGGTGACGTTACGGGTCAAGGCCCTTCTTCAGACTGAGAGTCAGGGGTGAGGCAAACGACAGATCAAGAGGGTGATACAAGGACTGTAGATGCTGGTTTACACTGAAGATAGGCCCCAAACATTACCCGTTCCTTCTATCCAGAGATGCCGCCTGTCCCGCTATGTTACTCCAGCATTTTGAGTCTATCATCAGTGTAAATCAGCATCTGCTGTTTTTTCCTATACATTTTGTCTGCTCTACATTTAGATGCAGATCCTTCCCATTGCACGGTCACCCTCTTTATGTACGGCCCATCCATCCAATAGAGTGTTTGGGAGTCCAGCAGATAGATTTGGTGGCTGCTATGGGACTGGAGGCATCTTCTACCGAGTGGGAAATCGGTCCTTACCTTGGCATTTCCCATTTGCACACCGTTCCGGTTACAAAGAGTTCCCAGGAAGAGAACCCAGTCGCAATCCGGGGATGAGCCAATTGACAATAGACAACAGGTGCAGGAGTAGGCCATTTGGCCCTTCGAGCCAGCACCACCATTCAACGTGATCATGGCTGATCATCCTCAATCAGTACCCCGTTCCTGCCCCCTCCCCATATCCCTTGGCTCCGCTATCATTAGGAGCCCTATCTAGCTCTCTCTTTAAAGTATCCAGAGCACCTCCACAGCGCGCTGATGCAGAGAATTCCACATAATTCATAACTCTCTTTATGAAGAAATGATTCCTCGTCTCTGTTCTACATAACTTTCTCATTATTCTCAAACTGTGGCCCCTGGTTCTGGACTCCCACAACATTGGGAACATATTTCCTGCTTCTAGCATGACCGAACCCTATATAATCTTATATGTTTCCATATGATACTCTCTCATTCTTCTTAACTGCACATTCCCAATCCTTTTCACTCATCACTTTAATTTCATGTTTCATGTTTAGTTTAGTTCAGAGATACAATGCAGAAACAGGCCCTTCGGCCCACCGGGTCCGTGCCGACCAGCGATCCCCGCACATTAACACTAACCAGCGATCATCCCGTACACTAGCACTACTCCACACACTAGGGACAATTACAATGTTACCGAAGCCAATTAACCTACAATCCTGTATTTCTTTGGAGTGTGGAAGAAAACCGAAGATCTCGGAGAAAACCCACACACGGGTCACGGGGAAAACGTACAAACTCCGTATACACAGCACCCGTAATCGGGATCAAACCTGGTTCTCCCTCGTGCATTCACTGTAAGGCAGCAACACTACCGCTGCGCCACCATGACCACCTTTATCTTGTGTTTTATAACTGTTGTAAGATCAATTTCCCTCCTTGGATAGATAATGTTCTATCATATCGTTAGTCAGTATTTAATTGTTCGTTTTGTGACATATGGCAATAGAACACTCTTGACAGGCACATGGATTGGATAGGTATGGAGAGATATGGAGCAAATGCAGGCAGGAGGGACTAGTGTAGATGGAGCATCTTGGTCAATGTGAGCAAGACAAAATGTGCAGGAACAGCAGGTGCTGGTTTACACTGAAGATAGGCACAAAATGCTGGAGAAACTCACAAATTACAACTCAGCGATATGAATATTGATTTCTACAACTTCAAGTAACCCTTGCCTTCCCTCTCTCTCCAACCCACCCCCACCGTAGTTCTCCAACTAGCTTCATTGTCCTGCAAAACGTCATCTATCCATGTTCTCCACAGATGCTGCCTGACCCGCTGAGTTACTCCAGCACTCTGTGAAACGTCAGCTATCCATATTCTCCAGAGATGCTGCCTGACCCGCTGAGTTACTCCAGCACTCTGTGAAACGTCACCTATCCATGTTCTCCAGAGATGCTCCCTAACATTTGTTGTTTCAGTTCGGGACCCTTCCGGTTTGAGTGGGCCATTGGAGGAGAGAAGCCAAGACAGTTGTTGCAGCAACAGTGGAAATAAAAAGGTTCAGAGAGGGTAGACGGCTGTGTTGGGGCGGGGGGCAGGGAAGAGGTGGGGGAATGTAGGAGACTGGAGACAGGGTTGTCACTGGATGGATAGGATTCTCTCCAATAAAGAAAAGCTCAGAGGTGGCAGGAGCCCTATGTCCCTATGTTCCCAATGTATGGGGAGACCAGAACCAGGGGTCACAGTTCAAGAGTAAGACCCGCTGTGTTACTCCACCTTTTATCTTGGTCTATTAACAGATTCAGATCTACCTTAGATCTCCTCTTGTAAGTCTGCTTGGATCTCTCCATTTTCACCAGCATTCTCGAAACTCCTTGCATTGGCTTATTGATCCACACCGTGAAGGTTAGAGTTTCGACCTCTAGTAGCTACCAGCTGTTTCAATGCCTGGCAGAATGGGTTTGGTGCACCCACTTCAAATTGACAGATGAAATGGAGCCAGTTTGCCAAGTTGACAGATGGAATGGAGCCCGTCTCTCATGGTTACGGATGCAGCTCACTGTGAGGTCACCGGCCAGGCACATTATGAGGTCACCTCTGATTATGATAGTTTATAAACTTGCGATCTTACGAATGGAAGGCAGAGCCCAGAAGGGAATAAACCACTGGTCACAGTGGTTATAACCCACTGGACTCAAGTGTTAGATACAAGGAACTCAGTTCAGTTGAGTTTACTGTCATGTGTACAGAGGAAAGCTTTTTGTCGCGTGTTGAAAACAGTCAGCAGAAAGACAGTGCATGATTACAATCGAGCCATTTACAGTGTATAGATACTTGGTACGGGAATAAGGTTTAGTGCAAGGTAAAGCCAGCAAGGCTAGTCCGAGGGTCACCAATGAGACAGATAGTAGTTCAGCACACATCTCTGGTTGTGGTAGGATAATTCAGTTGCCTGATAACCGCTGGAAAGAAACTGTCCCTGAATCTGGAGTTGTGCGTTTTCACACTTCTGTACCTTTACTAATTTGAGGAAGGGCATTCTTGCTATTGGGGGAGTGCAGCATAGGTTAACCAGGTTAATTCCCGGGATGGCAGGACTGACATATGATGAAAGAATGGGTCGACTGGGCTTGTATTTTCTGGAATTGAGAAGGATAAGAGGGGTCTTATAGAAACATATAAAATTCTTAAAGGATTAAAGGCTAAATGCAGGAACAATGTTCCCCATGTTGGGGGAGTCCAGAACCAGGGGTCACAGTTTAAGAATAAGGGTTAGGCCATTTAGGACTCAGTAGAGGGAAAACTTTTTCACGCAGAAATTCTATGGCATTCTGTGCCACAGAAGGCAGTGGAGGCCAATTCAGTGGATGTTTTCAAGAGAGAATTGGATGTGGCTCTTAGGACCAACAGAGTCAAGGGATATGGGGAGATAGCAGGAACGGGGTATGAATTTTGTATGATCAGCCATGATCATATTGAAAGGCGGTGCTGGCTCGAAGGGCCGAATGGCCTACTCCTACCCTTATTTTCTATGTTTCAACATCATGGTGAGCCCAGCACTCGTTGATGTCTGGTCCTGAAGAAGGGTCCCGCTGAGTTACTCCAGCACTCTGTTCCTTCATGGTCTGGCTAGTGTCTTGCTTATATGAAAGAGCTACATTGCCAATGCACACAAGCTCCAACTTTGCTGTCAACATGAAACTGTTGAAGAGCAAGAAATGAAATACGTTGATGAAACCCGAGTGATGGACAAGATAATGCTTCACAGGAGAAAGTTAAATCTACATTGAATTTTACTTCGGAGTCACGTGAGTGACTTCGTGAAGACCCCGCCAGGCACGCATCCGCGACATATTGTCGACCGCATGCGAGCGACAGGTAGGGAGGAGCGTTGCTCTTCTACTGCTGGGACCTGCAGGTAAGTAAAATAACTAACCTGCAGTCTTTTTCTTCCAGGTGGCCCTGTCGCAGGGTCTCGAGGCCGCCTCAGATCTGACAGCTGCGGCAGTCAGCGGCGGCTCCAATAGTTGGAGTCGGGAAGCCCGTTGACCCAGGAGGGTCCGGGCTCACTCACTCGCGGAGGACGGCAGAGGCAGCCCGACTCCACACCGCAGCCCGCAGGGGACGCCGCGGGCTGGCGGCACGCAAAGGAGTGGGGCTTGCCGGCTCGCCGTCAAAGGTTTTCAACGGCAGAGCGGCAGCCCCGACTTTGCACCACAGCCCGCGGGGGACACCGCGGGCTGGCGGTGTGCATGTAGGAGTGGGGCTTGCAGGCTCGCCGTTCAAAGTTAGGAACGGTAGAGTGGCAGCCCAGACTCTACACCACAGCCCGCGGGGATACTGCAGGCTGGCGGTGTGCATGCAGGAGTGGGGCTTGCAGTGCTTGCCATGGGCAGCAGCCCAGACTCTACACCGCAGCCCGCAGTGGTCTCTGCGGGTTGCTGGCATTCAGGAAGGAGCAGGCTTGAAAGCAAAGGCAGCCTGTCTCCACGCTGCAGCTACAGGGATTCTGTGGCCTGTCTATATTAAAGTGCCCTGCTACTCCAGGGTATGCATTTTCTTCAAGAAGTTGAGACTGCCAGCACATAATAGTTATTAAAGCATGAGAGGCTGGTCACCATACTTCTTAAAGACCCTCAGGTAAGATACTAACCTTGAATAGCTAAGCGTCTGTATTAGAGTTTGCTTACAGATGGATGGAGACCAGAATGAAGGCAGCGAAGCAGGTCTCCAAGGGCCGTGCGACTTCAGATGGGAATCAGTGGCCACCATTCCAGAAGAACGCGGAGGTCGGGGAGCCCTGCGCAGCCAGGACCCGTCTCTTCACCACGGCTGACCATGGGGCCGCAAAATGGTGGAGCACCGCACGGGAGCAGGGTAGGCAAGGCCTTGACTCCCGACCACTCTCACCTAAGCATAGTGACAGTGGGGCAAAGGTGCATAAATATGTGAGACGCCCGGCTGCTTGTTTGTCTCCCCTACTATGCAGGTACCAGACCAGGTGCGCATAGGTCATGCCCCGCTGCAGCGGGAGGCATCGACATACCACCGGGAGTAACCTGCTAGATTGCGGGCCGGTGATGGATCTGCTGGAAGTCCGGGAGCCCTGCAGGAGCAGGAGGTACCAGTCTTCCACCGGAACTAGCTGCCGGAGCGCAGACCGGTGGCAGCAGTTTACGGATAGGCATCCCCGTTGCTACGGGTAAAGCCGGCTATGCGCCGTCACGGACCCGTGTGGTTAAGGGTGATGGCAAGACTGCATGGACAGCGGAGCCGGTAATGGGGACCGGTACCGATTCTTTCCCTCTGCCTTCGCACCAGGCAGAGGTGCCGCTTAGGTCCGAACGACGGCGGACCAGCGGTATGTCCGTGTAGGAGTTGTACAGCCGGCAGGAGCAGGAGGTACCGGCACTGCACCGGAACATGCTGCTGGAGCGCGGACCGGTGGCAGCAGAATATAGTTAGGCAATCCCATTGCTGCGGGTAAAGCCAGCCAAGTGCCGTCACAGACCCCTGGAGGTGAGGGTGACGGTGTGCCTGCACGGACCACGGAGCCGGTATTGAGGACCGGTTCCAACTCCTTTCCTCTGCCTGCTCATCAGGTAGAGAGGCTGCTAAGGGCCGAGAGACACCGGGTTAGCGGGTTGTCCGTGCAGAAGTCGTTCAGCCCCGCAGGAGCGGGTACTGACGAGTACCTGTCAGCCACTTCGTTGAGGTGTGACCTTCTGGCAGAAGCCCCAGCGACTCATCAGGGCCTGGGGAAGTCGACCTGTTGGCCGTGTGTAGCGGCAGCGGTCGCATGGCTAGGATGGAGCTAATGGTGGATCAACTATATCAGCGGGACCTGGATCGGCAAGAGCGGGAGTCTCAGCGGTCTAGGAGTCAGATCATGCCGCCACCTTCAATCTCACCTTCGTCCATCGGCAGTGCTAGGAGTCAACAGATGGCCAATTTTGACGAAGAAGCGGCAGCAGAAGAGCCCACTGCTCTCGATCCAGAAGAAGAAATTGGAGGTAGTGTCGAAATTCCGAAACATGTATTTTCAGGGGTACCACTGCACTCTACATTGGCAGTAAGTATTAATTTCTTGACGACACACCAGTTCCAAGACCAGGTGCTTTCAGAAACCATGGAGAAGTACAAGGATCCTGGAAACTGTGTTACCCTGAACGTCCCGAGGGTCAACTCAGCCATCTGAGGGAACATCAGTTCCAATGCGAGGGCACAAGAGGTTAAGAGGCAGGAAATTCTGAAGCTGTTGACGGCGGGCATCATGGCACTCGTCAAGATCCTCGATGGGGCATGTGTATCCACAGAGCAGCAGGATGCTCTGGCCCTCCTGTGTAGCACACTTCGGGAAACTGTTTTAGTCAGAGCTCCATCCGGCCGACCTTAACCCTGAATTCGTTGGGTTGGGTCGTACCTCCACCACACCACCAAGACAGCTGTTTGGGGAGGACTTGATGAGGAAGCCAAAAGGGGCTGATGAAACCACCAGCATCGGCAAGGGTGCAGAAGACAGCCTTATCCTTCATCCAAACCTCGGGGACATCAAGAAAACATCCTCACCAGCTCCCCAACAGCAGAAGCCTTGTTAGGGCAGAGCCAGCATAGACTACCTCACCACACACCAGCTGCAGGAACAGGGATTTACCAAGGCGACCGAGCAGCACCCAGCAAAGACGGAATACCAGAAACCACAACGTCAGGCCCGCTGGTAACCATGAAGGTAAGGGGGTCTGGTTCTCTTGGAAGTGCTGCATGCATAACCTCACAAGTAGAAGGAAGGTTACATACATACTGGGGCTCTGTTTGTCACTATCCAGGGAACAGAGCAATAGACATAATAGACGCATGTCATAGCCTTGCTTGCGCCAGGGAACCGACTTTAGGCATGCTGCTAAGCTATTGGTTAATTGGAGCTACATTCCAGCCACATAATTGGGCCGTTACGCTATCAAAGCTTGGGTGAAAAAGCAAAATCTCAGCATTTAAAGCGAATGCTGGACATTTACGAGTTTATGCAGCTGCCAATCGAAGCATAATTGAGCTACAATAGTGGATTAGCAATGGTTGTGATTGTTAAATCCCATCATTACATCAAACCCATTAGTCGCTTTACAAACCGAAGCAAGCGCCAAGGGCTGGGGAACTACTGACACCATTCCAGTTGGAGCGGTAGATGGGATTTGCATGAGTCTACTTCTCTTCAATTAGAAGGAATAAACTGTTTAGAAACGCTGGGAGCATGTCAAGGGCTGCGGGTTAATGCACTAATCTGCAGCATACATATGTTTGTCTTCAAAATAATACCACTGAGGTTTCCAATTAATCCCATATCTTGGGATTAATTGGAAACATTAATTTGGCTCTGGTGGATTGAAAGAAATTTGGGTTCAGCTATGTACCTTCTGGATAAGCTCAATATAGTGACGGACACCAGGTCACCAGCCTAATATGGAACACCAGATATCGACCTCTTTGCGTCCAGGTTGAGCCATTGGATACCAACATATGTCTCTTGAGAACCAGATCCTGGGGCAGTGGCGATGGATGCGTTTTCACTACATTGGGGGGAAATGCGGGTTTTCTATGCTTTCCCCATTCTGCTTCATCAGACAGGTGCTGCAGGATACGCAACCAGGCTCTGCAACATAAAGGGCCATGGACATCAAACAGCATCGTGCAGAGAGAGTCCAGTAGGAAGCAGTACCTTGCCTGCATAAGGATATAGGAGGTTTCTGTAGGTCGGACCTAGACCATCTACATATCTGCTACACTCTCCAAGGTGCCGGAATACTCGCGGGTCTTCATTATGATGAGTCCCTCAGTTACAGTGCTGCATACAGTGCCAGGAGTGTATTGTCATCCTATCGCAGGTAGGATGTCATCCTATTGGAGTAGGATCTCACCAGCTGGTGTCCAAATTATGAGGGGTATGGTCTATCCATCCCTCCCCGAACATGATATTATATTACCTGAGATTGGAGTTAGTGTTGACCCTCCTCAGGAGCTGGTCGTCTCTGATGGACTTACTCACCTTCAAAGTGGTTATGGTACTGGCACTGAACACAGCGCAATGGGTCATGACTTTACAGGAATTAAACCTGGATAGAATGACCGGAACATAATAAAGTAACTTCTTTATAGAAGAGTTGCTTACACTACACAGACCTGGGACTACAGGTCTGAAAATGGGCATCAGGTATATGGAGACGGTGCTGTTTCAGCCATGGAAACCCACGTCACAGGGTGATTGTGCAGATTATCTCTAGATGACTCAAGGTGGTATTCGGTGCAGCAGGTAAGACACTAACATTTTTAAATGTCATTCTACCAGGGCTGCATCCACATCAGTGGCAAGGACTATGGCGGTGTTCATGGATTATGGCCTCGCAATAGCGAGCTGGGCCAGTGAATCTACATTTCAGCGGTTTTATAACTGACTTATAACCGCTCCCACAATGTTGGCGGATTCAGTTTTAAGTGCTGTTCCCTAAACGGTTGTCCCCGAGTTCAGGGGGTTATTGTTGTATTAACAAATGTTATTATTTTTCAGCTTGTTCAAGTCTGAAATACAATAACATACTTACTCCATCAGAATTACGGCAGTGTGTGAGCATGGGCATGGTCCAGGGCATGTAATCACCGAGCTTTGAAATCTTCACGAAGTCACTCGCGTGACTCCGAAGTAAAATAGTAAGATTAAACAAGAACTTACCAGTTTGAAGTTTGATCTTTATTTTATGAGGAGTTGCGATGAGGGATTTCGTGCCCTCTGCTCCCAACCCTCTATTAGAATTTCAACTGGTATGGTCAAGTTTTAATCTTACTATCTTCGGTTTGTGATCTGTGACTCCACACCGCTGCTTTGAAGAATATCGTGCATGCGTGCCTGGCGGGGTCTTCACGGAATCCCTCATCGCAACTCCTCATAAAATAAAGTTCAAACTTCAAACTGGTAAGTTCTTGTTTAATCTTACTATTAACGTAGAGATGTATTGTCTGGGCACAGCACCATGTTAGATATCTGTCTGAACTGCCTGTCCCAGCTAAGGACAAGGTAGTGGCTTTCATCCAAGTCTGACAACCTTGTTTTAGTTCACAGACGGATGCCCATTCTGGAACCAAGATGGAAGTCATTTGAAAACAAAATAGAGTTAGTTGTCCTTCCGGAATGGGCAGCTGTACTGAAGCTGTGCCAAGATTTGTGAATAAGGCTGACATTGCAAATATATGGGTCCAGTCTCCCTGTTCGGTGAAGTTTCAATGACGTTCCCCCTTTCCCTCCCCCCCCCTCCCAATCTTCGAAACTCCAGCAAGTACAGGCCCAGCGCCAACAAACGCTCATCGTACATTAACCCACTCATTCCTGGGATCATTCTTGTAAATGCCTACTCTTTTGTCTTCCTGATGTTGAGGGATGGATTGTTATCCTGACAATAGGTGCAGGAGAAGGCCATTCGGCCACTCGGGACAGATGGTTCTCAATGTCTTTCCCATATCTCATCTTTGCTGCTCATGTGGCTGAAATAGTGTTCTGACCAGTGGACGGACGTCTGGATCCCATTGGCCTGAGACCTGGCCACAAGTTGTGGGTGGCATGGTCATGACCCCGAGGGACATTGGGGTCAAGGGTCACAGTGGGGGGAATGTTCTGACCAATTCTAACATCCGAGAAGTGAATAGTGATTGTTTGCATCATTGCTGAAGCAGGTGGGCTCACTTCTGACTATACTTTACTGTGGACATTTAAACAGGAAAAGTAAACTTTCTTTATTAACAGTGAATGACCCGGAGAAAGGAGAATGTTACCCTTGGAAGTTCACAGAGTCACAGCATGGAAACAGGCATGGAAACAGCCCAGCGCGGAAACAGGCCCTTCCTTCGGCCAAACTTTCCCACCCCGACCAACATGCCCCATCTCCACTAGTCCCTCCCCGACCAACATGCCCCATCTACAATAGTCCCACACCGACTAACATGCCCCATCTACACTGCTCCCACCCCGACCAACATGCCCCATCTACACTTGTCCCACCCCGACGAACATGCCCATCTACACTGGTCCCACCTCAACCAACATGCCCCATTTACACTAGTCCCACCCCGACCAACATGCCCCATTTACACTAGTCCCACCCCGACCAACATGCCCCATCTACACTAGTCCCACCACAACCAACATGCCCCATCTACACTAGTCCCACCTGCCCCCGTTTGGCCTAATTCCCTCCAAACATGTCCTATCCAAGTCTCTTAAACGTGATAACCCCTGACTCAACTACCTCCTCCGGCAGCTCATTCCATACACCCACCACCCTCTGTGTGGAAAAGCTGCACCTCGCATTGACATTATTAATGTGAACCATTTGTGCACAACTCTGCTGGTGTGAGTAATAAATGAAATGATCGATAGCAAAAATACACAGTGGTGCAGCGGTAGAGACCCGGGTTCCATCCTGAATACGGGAGCTGTCTGTACGGAGTTTGCATGTTCTCCCCTTTAGTTTTTACTGGGTGATCCGGTTTCCTTCCGCATTCCAAAGACCTGCTGCTTTGAAGGTTAATTGGCTTGTGTAAAATTGTCCCTAATGTTGGACCGTTGGAGCGAGTGGAGGAGGGTCAGGAGCGGTGAGTACATAAATCCAGCGCGGGGCTTGTTCAGGCAGAGGCCCGGGACCGGTGGGGCGAGTGGAGGAGGGTCAGGGGATTTTACCTAAATCCAGAACATTCCATACGGAATAGGGAGGTTTCTGGTGGAAGCCGCTAATTGGTGGAAGCAGATTAGAGGAAGTAGCTGATTGGGTGGAGCCTCTGGTTAGTATTTCTGCTTTCTGGTTAAAGGTACAGTGGGTGAGTAAAGGTACAGGGGAAGAGTAAAGGTACAGGGGGTGAGTAAAGGTACAGGGGGTGAGTAAAGGTACAGGGGGTGAGTAAAGGTACAGGGGGTGAGTAAAGGTACAGTGGGTTAGTAAAGGTAAAGGTGCTTTTGGTTTGTATAATAAAGGTGTAGGTTAAAGGTCAAGAGGGAGCAGCTGTTTGAGTCAGATACTTGCTGATTTCTCACAGCAGTTTCCATTATATTATACTGGTATCGGATCCAGAGGAAGGCGAGAGAATGTCAGCCAGAGCAGTGTACTGTACTGCATGTCAGATGTGGGAGGTCATGGTGTTGGATGGCCCTCTTGACGCCCACATCTGTATCAGGTGCAGAGAGATGGGCGCCTAAGGGACCATATTAGGATCCTGGAGCAACAGCTCGATGACCTCTGCCTGGTCAGGGAGAATGAAAAGGTGATAGAGGAGAGTTATAGGGAGGTGGTCACTCCAAAACCACAGGAGAGACATGTGGGTCACGCTAAGGAAGGGCAAGGGGCAGAGGCATGAACGAGTGAGTACTCCAATGTCAGTACACCTGGCAAATAAGTACCCCTGTTTGAGTATGGATGGGGGTGACAGCCTACCCGGGGGTAGCGACAGCGGACGGGTCTTCAGCACAGAGACCGGCCCTGTTGCTCCGAAAGGTAGGGAAAAAAAGAGGAGTGCAATAGTAATCGGAGACTCTATTGTTAGGGGGTCGGATAGGCGATTCTGTGGACGCAGTATGGTGGTCTGCCTCCATGGTGCCAAGGTCTTGGACGTGTCTAAACGTGTCCAAGATATCCTCAAATCAGAGGGAGAGGAGCCTGAGGTCATGGTACATATAGGTACCAATGACATAGGTAAAAAAAAGGGAAGAGGTCCTGAAGGGAGGATTTAAGGACTTGGGAGGAGAGTTGAGGAAAAGGACCAAAAAGGTAACAATCTCAGGATTACTGCCTGTGCCACTGACAGTGAGAGTAGAAATGGAGCAAGGTGGAGGATAAATGCTTGGTTGAAAGACTGGTGCAGAGGGCAGGGATTCAAGTTTCTGGATCATTGGGACTTCTTTTGGGGTAGGTGGGACCTGTACAGAAAGGATGGGTTGCACTTGAACCCGAGGGGGACCAATATCCTGTCGGGAAAATTTGCAAAGGCCACTGGGGAGACTTTAAACTAGAATGGTTGGGGCAAGGGATGCAAATAGCAAAAGCTAGTAGACAGAATGGGAGGCAGGAAGCAGAAAAGGGAAGCACTCGGACACAAGAGGAGAAAGAAAAAAAAGGAAATAAACATAGAATAAGAGATCGGGGGTTTCTTAAATGTGCATATTGTAATCTAGGAGCATTGTAAGAAAGGTGGATGAGCTTAAGAGTCTGGATAGACACTTGGAAGTATGATGTTGTGGCGATCAGCGAAAGATGGTTGAGGGAGGGCTGCGATTGGAAACTAAATATTCCAGGATTTCCTTGCTTCAGGTGTGATAGAATTGGAGGGGCAAGAGGTGGAGGTATTGCTTTACTAGTCAGGGAAGATATTACAGCAGTGCTTTGGCAGGATAGATTGGAGGGCTCATCTAGGGAGGCTATTTGGGTGGAACGTAGAAGTGGGAAAGGTGCAGCAACACTTATAGGGGTATAATATAGACCGTCAAATGGGGAACGAGAATTGGAAGAGCAAATATGTAAAGAGATAGCAGATATTAGTAGTAAGCACAAGGTAGTGATTGTGGGAGATTTCAACTTTCCACACATAGACTGGGAAACACATTCTGTAAATAGGCTGGATGGTTTGGAGTTTGTAAAATGTGTGCAGGATAGTTTTTTGCAGCAATACATAGAGGTGCCTACTAGAGGCGGGGCAGTGCTGGACCTCCTGTTAGGAAATGAGACGGGACAGGTGGCGGAGGTGTGCGTAGGGGAGCACTTCGGGTCCAGTGATCACAATACCATTAGTTTCAATATAATTATGGAGAAGGACAGAACTGGGCCAAGGGTTGAATTTTTTGATTGGAGAAAGGCTAACTTTAATGAGATGCGAGATGATTTAAAAGGAGTGAACTGGGACATTTTGTTTTATGGGAAAGATGTAGAGGAGAAATGGAGGACATTTAAAGGGGAAATTTTAAGAGTACAAAATCTTTATGTTCCTGTTCGGTTGAAAGGAACCAGTAAAAATTGGAAAGAGCCCTGGTTTTCAAGGGGAATTGGACATCTTGTTCGGAAAAAGAGGGAGATCTACAATAATTATTGGCAGCATGAAGTAAATGAGGTGCTTGAGGAGTATAAGGAATGTAAAAAGAATCTTAAGAAAGAAATTAGAAAAGCTAAAAGATATCAGGTTGCTTTGGCAAGTAAGGTGAAAGTAAATCCAAAGGGTTTCTACAGCTATATTAATAGCAAAAGGATAACAAGGGATAACATTGGTCCATTGGAGAGACCGAGTGGACAGCTATCTGCAGAGCCAAAAGAGATGGGGGAGATATTGAACAATTTATTTTCTACGGTATTCACCAAGGAGAAGGATATTCAATTATGTGAGGTAAGGGAAACTAGTAGAGTAGCTATGGATACTATGAGTTTCAAAGTAAAAGAAGTACTGGCACTTTTGAAAAATATAAAAGTGGATAAGTCTCCAGGTCCTGACAGGATATTCCCTAGGACATTGAGGGAAGTTAGTGTAAAAATAGCCGGGGCTATGACAGAAATATTTCAAATGTCATTAGAAACGGGAATAGTCCCCGAGGATTGGCGTACTGTGCATGTTGTTCCATTGTTTAAAAAGGGTTCTAAAAGTAAACCTAGCAATTATAGACCGGTTCGTTTGACTTCAGTGGTGGGCAAATTAATGGAAAAGATACTTAGAGATAATATATATAAGTATCTGGATAAAGAGGGTCTAATTAGGAACAGTCAACATGGATTTATGCCTGGAAGGTCATGTTTGACTAATCTTCTTGAAATTTTTGAAGAGGTTACTAGGGAAATTGACGAGGGTAAAGCAGTGGATGTTGTCTATATGGACTTTGACAAGGTTCCTCATGGAAGGTTGGTTAAGAAGGTTCAACTGTTGGGTATAAATGCAAGAATAGCAAGATGGATTCAACAGTGGCTGAATGGGAGAAGCCAGAGGGTAATGGCGGATGGCTGTTTGTCGGGTTGGAGGCAGGTAACTAGTGGGGTGCCTCGGGGATCTGTGTTGGGTCCTTTGTTGTTTGTCATGTACATCAATGATCTGGATGAAGGGGTGGTAAATTGGATTAGTAAGTATGCAGATGATACCAAGTTGTGGATAATGAAGAGGATTTCCAAAGTCTACAGAGTGATTTAGGCCAGTTGGAAAAATGGACTGAGAGATGGCAGATGGAGTTTAATGCTGATAAATGTGAGGTGCTACACCTTGGCAGGACAAATCAAAATAGGACGTACATGGTAAACGGTAGGGAATTGAAGAATGCAGTTGAACAGAGGGATCTGGGAATAACCATTCATAGTTCCTTGAAGTTGGAATCTCATATAGATAGGGTGGCAAAGAAAGCTTTTGGTATGCTAGCCTTTATAAATCAGAGCATTGAGTATAGAAGCTGGGATGAAATGTTAAAATTGTACAAGGCATTGGTGAGACCAAATCTGGATTATGGTGCACAATTTTGGTCGCCCAATTATAGGAAGGATGTCAACAAAATAGAGAGGGTACAGAGGAGATTTACTAGAATGTTGCCTGGGTTTCCACAGCTAAGTTACAGAGATAGGTTGAATAAGTTAGGTCTTTATTCTCTGGAGCGCAGAAGGTTAAGGGGGGACTTGATAGAGGTCTTTAAAATGATGAGAGGGATAGACAGAGTTGATGTGGACAAGCTTTTCCCTTTGAGAATAGGGAAGATTCAAACAAGAGGACATGACTTTAGAATTAAAGGACAGAGGTTTAGGGGTAACATGAGGGGGAAGTTCTTTACTCGGAGAGTGTGGAATGAGCTTCCAGTGGAAGTGGTGGCGGCAGGTTCGTTGGTATCATTTAAAAATAAATTGGATAGGCATATGGATGAGAAGGGTATGGAGGGTTATGGTATGAGTGCAGGCAGGTGGGACTAAGGGAAAAAAGTTGTTCGGCACGGACTTGAAGGGCCGAGATGGTCTGTTTCCGTGCTGTAATTGTTGTATGGTTAATGTGTGGGATGGAGCTGGTGTACGGGGTTATCACTGGTCGGCGATGACTCATTCAGTCGAAGGGCCTATTTCCGCGCAGTTTCTCTAAAATCTTAACAATACCCGGTGACTTGGTCTCCACCGCCCTCTGTGGCAATGAATTCCAGATTCACCACCATCCAGCTGAAGAAATTCCTCCTCATCTCCTTTCTAAATTAATGAGTGGAAAAGACAGAGTGAGTTAGGGGCCTGAAACGGGCATGTAGCACTAGCTTCGATAGGCATGGCTGTGTGTTTCTGTGCTGTGGGACTGATGGGGCTCAACAGGGTAGTAGTTTGATGCTTCAGTCTGCAGCAACCCAGGAGAACTGTGTTCCAGATGCTTCATTAGTTTGTTGTTCTGCACATCGATCGGGAGGCGATTAAATCACCCGTTCACATGCAGCCGCCAGTGCAGAAGTGTAAATACAGTGATGACAAACACAATAAATGCAATATCCAGTGCAGAACAGTGCAAGATTGTGTTGCAGAAAGCAAGAGGTAACATGGTTGAGAGGGGCCGAAGGGCCTGTCTCCGTGCAGGGCGACCACTGATGCTGTCCATGTGGAGTTTGCTCGCTTCCCCCTCCGTGGTGGACCGGATGCGGGTCGGGGCAGTGGAGGCGAGCTCAGCCTTCCAAGCCTCAATCCAAGCTCAGCCTTCCTCCCGCGCATCCTAGCCCCGACGGGCTGAGTGCCTCCGCCTTCCACCCCGGACAACAACCGAGGGGAAAAACACAGACGAAACCTCTTCCAACCATCTGAATCCCCTCAGGGAATTCCCCTGCCCTGTCTTTGAAATCAAGCCGTCACAATTGTGCACGATCAGCCAGCATTATCCTTTTTTAATATATAGACAAAAGCTGATCAAGTTCAAGTTGGAATTTATTGTCACATGCACCAATTAAGGTACAGTGATATTTGAGTTACCATACAGCTATACTGAGTGAAAAGCAACAAGACACACAGCCACATAAAATAGAATCTAACATAAACATCCACCACAGCGGAATCCACATTCCTCACTGTGATGGAAGGTAATAACGTTCAATCATCTTCCCCTTTTGTTCACCCATGGACGGGGCTGTTGAACCCTCAGCAGTCGCCGCTCACTGCCGACACACTACATAAAAGTCCCTTTAAACTTCCATGATCCAAAGACATCCTCATGAAGAAGGCCTATGCTTGGACAGCTATCCAGCCAAAAGATGCAAAAGCATTGCGGGAGTTTGCGACATTTCTTAGAAGTATGAAAGAAATGACCACCCTCTTAGACCACATGAAAGAAATGAATGTTGTCAGCAATATGAAAATGATCACTCTAAAACTGCCCTATAGACTTAGAGAAAAGATAAAGCTGGTCTGTTAGAGGAAAATTAGAATCGAGAGGTCATGCTTCCTGATCTGGGGAACTTCATAGAAAAGGTTCATATCAAATTTACGCTATGAGAGTATTCAAGATCCTAAACCAATGGCAATTGTCAAAGATTCTACCTTTACTAAAACAAAAGGAAGATCGGGACCTAAGGGAAGTAGTTTTGATTCCGATGTAAATACCTGCAGAAAAAAAAGGCCAAAACGAAGAAGATACATCTACTGTTAAGCCAAGATGGTTCTGCTTGTCATCCAGCGAGAAGAAGACAGAAATGACAAAGGGACGGCCCACGAGAGAAGGGAAGGGAAGGGGGGGGGGGGCTGTCAATGACTGCTCAGACCTTGCATACCATCCCAAGAATGGACACCGCATTCTCGACAGTGTAATAGGAACACTTCTCTATTCGTTTCTCACCACGGATGGCTGACCTGCTGAGTTCTACCGGCACTTTGGAGGGGAATGGACAGGTGACGTGTCGGGTCTGGACCCTTCTTTGGACTGATGGAGTCGGGGGAGAAAGCTGGAAAAAAGTGATGGGGTTGGGACTGACTCCAGGACTTGATTAGGTGGGGGAGTTTCCTTAATTTGGAGAATTCAATGTTCATGTTATTGGGCTGTAAGCTATGAGGTGCTGTTCCTCCAGTTTGCGTGTCATCTCACTCTGGCAATCGAGGAGGCCCAGGACAAAGATAATTGTGGGAGTAGGAAGGGGAGTTAAAATGGTTGGCAACCGAGAGATCCAGCAGGCCTTGGAGAACCGAGCGCAAGTGTAGGGTGAAATACACGCCTAGTCCTGATACAAGGGTTCAAGGTGAAGGGGAAAAGATTTAATAGGAAACTGAGTGATAACTTTTTCACACAGAGTATGGAACAAACTGTCACAGGAGATAGTTGAGGCTGTGACTATCCCAACGTTTAAGAAACAGTTAGACAGTTACATGGATAGGGCAAGTTTGGAGGGATATGAACCAAACACAGGAAGGTGGGACTAGGCCAATGGGCCTGTTTCCACACTGAATCACTCTATGACTAACACAAAGTGCTGGAGTAACTCAGCGGGTCAGGCAGCATCTGTGGACAACATGGATAGGTGAGATTCACAGAGTGCTGGAGTAGCTCAGCAGGACAGGCAGCATCTCTGGAGGGAAGGAATGGGTAACGTTTCGTGTTCACACTGAAGATGGGTCTCGACCCTGAAACGTTACCCATTCCTTCCAGCATTTTGTGTCTACCTAAACAGCGCCTATCTATCCAAGTGGCGGTGTGCCAGCAGGCTGGAGGAGCGGGCAAAGGCCTTGCCACAGAGCAGGCGGGTGAAGGGACACTCACTGCTGTGGGTATGTTGGTGCTCCAACAGGTGGTCCAGGCGGGTGAAACCCTTGCCACACTCAGCGCACACAAAATGTTTCTCTCCGGTGTGTATCCGCTAGTGCTCCCGCAGCCCCCATGCTCTCTTGTAACAGTGGGAGCAGCTGCTCGCCAACGTGGGTCCGCCGGTGCAGCCGCAACCCCCGCGAGCTGTCAAACTCCTCACCGCAGTACGGGCAGTCGTAGGGCTGGCCACTGGTGTGCACATGCTGGTGAGACAGGGCGCGGGAGGCCATGTCAAAGCGCTCTCCACACACCGGGCTGGCGATGGGACGGTCACCGGCGTGCACCCGCCGGTGGGACAGCAGCTTGGTGGAGCGAGTGAAGCCCTTGCCACACTGCGTGTAGGGGCGCTCGCCGATGTGGGTGCACTGGTGCTTCATCAGGTTGTTGAAGGAGGTGAAGCTCTTGCCGCACTGGGCACAAGTGTAGGGACGCTCACCGGTGTGGGTGCGCTGGTGCACCAGCAGGTTGCTGGACTGAGTGAAGCCCTTGCCGCACTGGGCGCAGGTGTAGGGGCGCTCACAGGTGTGGGTGCGCTGGTGGTACAGGAGGTTACCGGACTGGGTGAAGTCCTTGCCGCACTGGGCGCAGGTATAGGGGCGCTCGCCGGTGTGGGTGCGCTGGTGCACCAGCAGGCTGTTGGAGTGGGTGAAGCCCTTGCCGCACTGGGCGCAGGTGTAGGGCCGCTCGCCGGTGTGGGTGCGCTGGTGCACCAGCAGGCTGCCAGACTGGGTGAAGTCCTTGCCGCAGTCGCTGCAAGTGTAGGGACGCTCGCCGGTGTGCACACGCCTGTGCTCCTTCAGGTCCGGCAACGACTTGAAGCCTTTGCCGCAGTCAGAGCAGGTGAAGGGGCGCACACTGCTGTGCGCCCGCCGGTGATCCCGCAGCCCAGACAACTGTGTAAAGCTCTTCCCGCAGGTAAAGCAGCTATAGGGCTTCTCGCCCGTGTGCACCTGCCGGTGCCGCCGAAGGACTGACAACCGGGCAAAGCTCTTGCCACAGATGGAGCAGCTATGGGGCTTCTCGCTCATGTGCACCTGCCGGTGGGAGTTCAGGTGTTGCGCCGTCTTGAAGCACTTGCCGCAGTCAGAGCAGGCGAAGGGCCTCTCGCTGGAGTGCACGCGGTGGTGCTGTTGCAGGTGGTCGTAGCGGGTAAAGCTCTTGCCGCACTCCAAGCAGTTGAAGGGGCGTTCTCCGGTGTGCACCCGCCGGTGGATCTCCAGCTCGCTTGGGTACTGCCAGGCCTTGCCACACACATTGCACTCATAACGCTTCTCCTTGTTGTGCCCCGTCATGTGGTCCTCCATCGAAGCTCAGCCCTCAAAGCTCAGCCCGCACACGGAGCAGATGGGGAGGGGGGGGGGGGGTTCACCGGCACCCTGGCCGCCCTCATTGGCCGCTCAGGCCCACGTCTCTCCGTCCACGACAACAGCTACTAAACCCTGCAGTAGGGGATCACAGACGGTCAACAAACTGGCAAACAGGACATTACTAGCACATATTGGATGCGTTTATGGCGGAGGAAACCATTATATAGAAACATAGAAAATGGATGCAGGAGCAGGCCATTCGTCCCTTCGAGCCTGCCCGCCATTCAATATGATCATGGCTGATCATGCAACTCAGTCTCCCGTACGTGCCTTCTCTCCATACCCCGTGATTCCCTTAGCCACAAGGGCCACATCTAACTCCCTCTTAAGTATAGTCAATGAACTGGCCTCGACTATCTTCTGTGGCAGAGAATTCCAGAAATTCACCACTCTCTGTGTGAAAAATGTTTTTCTCAGCTCGGTCCTAAAAGACTCCCCCCTTATCCTTAAACTGTCACCCCTTGTTCTGGACTTCCCCAACATCGGGAACAATCTTCCTGCATCTAGCCTGTCCAACCACTTAAGAAGTTTCTATAAGACCCCCCCTCAATCTTCTAAATTCTAGCGCGTCCAAGGCGAGTCTATCCAGTCCTTCTTCATATGAAAGTCCTGCCATCCCAGGAATCAGTCTCATGAACCTTCTCTGTATTCCCTCCACCGCCACCTCCTGCTGCTTACACCCCTTTGCTGCCTCCCCACTCCGCCCCACCCCTAAACAATGTGAACCCACCCCCATGTGGCTCCCTAGCCCCTTCCTGGGCTCACAACCCCTCTCTCCCCCCCCCCATTCATCCCCCTCGGCACCAAACCCACTCCCCCTTGAATCGTCCCCCGTCCCTTTGCTCCCTGCTTCCCCCCGCTACAGGAAAGAGGCCCTTCGGCCCAACTGGCACCCTCACTCCCCGATCCCTCGGCTCCACACATTCGCCCAGTGCCTCACCATTCAGTGAAGACCCTGCCCTGGTTTGACTTCCTAAACGGCAACACCCTCCCCAACCCCAAACAATGTGACCTCCTCCCTGTCCCTTACCCTTGCTGCCGCCTCCTGCTCCATACCCCCCTTTCCAACTCGAGACTCTCACCCCTCTCCTCCAAGCCCCCTCCATCCCTGCACACTCTCTCTCTGTCTCCCTCTCACTATCTCTCTCTCTCTGTCTACCTCTCCCCACTCGCTCTCTCTCTACCCCTCCCCACTCTTTCTCTCTCCACCCCTCCCCATTCTCTCTCTCCCTCCCTGTCTCTATCTGTCTCTCTCTTGCTTTCTCTCTCTCTCTCTCTCCCTCTCTCTCCCTCTCTTTCCCTCTCTCTCTCTCTCTGTCTCTGTCTGTCCCTCCCTCTCTTTGTGTCTCTTCTCCGCAGATGCTGCCTGACCCAGTGAGTTACTCCAGCACCTCCTTGTATGTGAATACTTGGCCAATAAACTTATTCATTTATTAATTCATTCATTCTCTCTGTGTCTTCTGCACAGATGCTGCCTGACCCGCTGAGTTTCTCCAGCACTTTGTGTCTATCTTCTCCACAGATGCTGCCTGACCCGCTGAGTTACTCCAGCACTTTGTGTCTGTCTTCTCCACAGATGCTGCCTGACCCGCTGAGTTACTCCAGCACTTTGTGTCTATCTTCTCCACAGATGCTGCCTGCCCCAATGAGTTACTCCAGCACTGAGTCATAGTGATACAGCATTGGAAAGAGGCCCTTCAGCCCAACCGGTATCCACACTCCTCGATCCCTCGGCTCCACACATTCCCCCAGCGCCCCGTCATTCACAGTGAAGACCCTGCCCTGGTTTGACTTCCTAAACTGCAACACCCTCCCCACCCCCAAACAACGTGACCTCCTCCCCGTGTCTCCCTGCCCCTTACCCACATTTGCTTCCTCCCCCTCCTCACCACCCCTCCACACTCCCTCCCTCCCTTTCTCTCACCAGGGTCCGGGGTCTCAGCGCCGGTTCATCTCCATCTTGTTCCCGCCCCCCGCCTGGAGGACCGGCCCGGAGGACCACGGCCGCTCGGCTCACCCCGCCTGGAGGATCAGCCCGGAGGACCACGGCCGCTCGGCTCACCCCGCCAGAAGGACCGGCCCGGAGGACCACGGCCGCTCGGCTCACCCCGCCTGGAGGACCGGCCCGGAGGACCACGGCCGCTCGGCTCACGCCGCCCGCCCGCGAGAGTGAAGGACACGGGACGATACAGAGCGACATCACGTGGTGACGGGAGCCAGCGGTCCTCCAGGCGGGCGAGCGGATCACAGATGGTCCTCCAGGCCAGACGGGGCGAGCCGAGCGCCGTTGGTCCTCCGGGCCGGTCCTCCAGGCGGGGGGGGGGGGGGGGGGGAGCGAGGCTGGGACTGAGAGAGAGAGACAGCGCGGGGTTGGCGGTTGGTGACGTGGAGCGGGAACAAGATGGAGATGAACCGGCGCTGAGACCCCGGACCCTGGTGAGAGAAAGATGGAGAGAGGGAGGGAGGGAGAGAGAGAGAGAGAGACCCTCAACCCCCTCACACACCCACTGACCCACTCACACTCACTCACTCACACGGCTGCTCTCACACACACACACACCCACCCTCCCCCGTTCGGCCCGTTTCACTCCTGCTAGCCCACACTTGGCATTGTGTGAATCGGGTCCAGTTTGGAAAGAGAGACACAACCCACTCCTCCGCCCTCACCCTCACCCACACCCCCCCTCACCCACACACACCCCCCTCACCCACTCCGCCTTCACTCACACACACACACCCCTCCTCACCCACACACACACACACCCCCCTCACCCACACACACCCCCCTCACCCACCCACACCCCCCTCACCCACTCCGCCCTCACCCACACACACACTCCCCTCACTCACACACACACACCCCTCCTCACCCACACACACACACACCCCCCTCACCCACACACACACACACCCCCTCACCCACACACACCTCACCCACATACCCCCACCTCACCCACACCCACACACCCCCCTCACCCACATACCCCACCTCACCCCCGCCCCCCTCACACATGCACACCCCCCTCACACACACCCCCCTCACACACACACGCCCCCCCCTCATCCACACGCCCCCCCTCACCCACACGCACAACCCTCACCCACACACATCCCCTCACCGACACACCCCCCCTCACCCACACACACAACCCTCACCCACACACACACTCACCCAAACACACCCCCCTCACCCACACACACCCTCCTCACCCACACACACTCCCCTCACCCACACACGCCACCCCCCCCCACCCACACACACCCCCCCTCACGCACAAACACCCTCACCCACACACCCCCTCACCCACACACACAACCCCCTCAGCCACAAACGCACCCTCACCCACACACCCCTCTCACCCACACACACCCTCCCCCACACACACACCCTCCCCCACACACACCCCCCTCACCCACACACACCCCCTCACCCACACACACCCCTCTCATCCACACACACCCCCGCCCCCCCTCACACTTCCACACCCCCCTCATCCACACACACACTCACCCACACACACCCCCCTCACCCACACACACCCCCCTCACCTACTCCCCCCTCACCCACACACACACTCCCCTCACTCACACACACACACCCCCCTCACCCACCCACACACACCCACCTCAACCACACCCCACTCACCCACCCACACACACCCCCTCACCCAAACACACCCCACACCCTCAACCACACAAACCCCCCTCACCCACCCACACACCCCTCACTCACACACCCCCTCACCCACACACACCCCCTCACCCACACACACACCCCCTCACCCACACACCCCCCCTCACCCACACACCCCCCCTCACCCACACACACACACCCCTCACCCACACACCACTATCACCCACATCACTCTCAACCCCCTCACACACACACACACACACACACACACACACACACACACACACACACACACACACACACACACACACACACACATACCCTTCACCCACACACCACCCGCACCCCCTCACCCACACCCCCCCCCACCCACACACCCCCCACCCACACACACAGACACCCCCTCACCCACACCCCCCTCACCCACACACACCCCCTCACCCACACACACCCCTCACCCACACACACACTCACCCACACACACCTCCTCATCCACATAGCCCCACGTCACACACACCCACACACCCCCCTCATCCACATACCCCACCTCACCCCTGCCCCCCCTCACACACGCACACCCCCCCTCATCCACACACCCCCCTCACCGGCACACACCCCCCTCACCCACACACGCCCGTCACCCACTCACACTCCCCCTCCTCACCCCACACACCCCCCTCACCCACAGACACCCACACACCCCCTCACCCACACACCCCCCTAACACACACACACTCCCCTCACCCACACACACACCCCTCACCCACAGACCCCCACACACCCCCTCACCCACACACCCCTCCCCTCGCCCACACACACCCCCTCGCCCACGCCCCCCTCATCCACACACCCCCCCTCAGCCACACACGCACTCACCCCTCACCCACACCCCCCTCACCCTCACACACCCCCCTCACCCACACACACATCCCTCACCCACACACACCCCCGTCACCCACACCGCCCTCGCATCCTCAAACCCCCCTCACCCACACACCCCCCCCTCACCCACACACACACACACACACTCACCCACACACACCCCGCTCACCCACACACACCCCCCTCACCCACACACACCCACCCTCAGCCATACACACACACCCCTCACCCACACACCACGCACCCCCTCACCCACACACCCACCCTCACCCCCAGCACCCACACACACCCCCATCACCCACACACACCCCCATCACCCACACACACCCCTCACCCACACCCCCATCGCCCACACACACCCCTCACCCACACACCCCCACACCCCCTCACCCACACACACCTCCTCACCCACATACCCCCACCTCACGCACACCCACACACCCCCCTCACCCACATACCCCACCTCACCCCCGCCCCCCCGCCCCCCCTCACACATGCACACCCCCCTCAGCCACACACACTCACCCACACACACCCCCCTCACCCACACACACACCCCCCTCACCCACACACACACCCCTCACCCACACACCCCCTCACCCACATACACCCCCCCCACCCACATACACCCCCCTCACCCACACACACCCCCGCCCACACACACCCCCTCACCCACACACACCCCCGTCACCCACACCCCCCTCACCCACACACACCCCCTCACCCACACCCGCACACCCCCTCACCCACGCACCCGCCCTCACCCACACACCCACACATACCCCCAACATCCACACACCCCCCTCACGCACACCCCCTCACCCACACACACTCCTCACCCACACCCCCCTCGCCCACACACACCCCTCACCCACACACCACCCACAACCCCTCACCTACACACACCTCCTCACCCACATACCCCCACCTCACCCACACCCACATACCCCCTCACCCACATACCCCTCCTCACCCCCGCCCCCCTCACACATGCACACCCCCTCATCCACACACCCCCCTCACCCACACACACCCCCCTCACACACACACCCCCCTCACCCACACACACCCCCCTCACACACACCCCCCTGACCCACCCACACACACCCCTCACCCACACACACCCCACACCCTCAATCACACAAACCCCTCTCACCTACATACACACCCCCCTCACCCACACACACACCCCCTCACCCACACACACCCCCATCACCCACACACATCCCCCTCACCCACACACACCCCCCTCACCCACACACATCCCCCTCACCCAAACCCCCCTCACCCACACACCCCCCCCACCCACACACCCCCCCTCACACACACACACCCATCACCCACACACCCCCCCTCATCCACACACACCCCCGCTCGCCCACACACCCACACACACCCCCATCACTCACACACCCCGCTCACCCCACACCCCCACCTCAACCACACACCCCTATCACCCACATCACTCTCACCCCCCCCCACACACACACACACCCTCACCCACACACACACATACCCCTCACCCACACACCCACACACCCCCTCACCTACACACCCCCCTCACACACACACCCCCCTCACCCACACCCCCTCACCCACACACACCCCTCACCCACACCCCCCTCGCCCACACACACCCCTCACCCACACACCTCCCACACCCCCTCACCTACATGCACCTCCTCACCCACATACCCCCACCTCACCCACACCCATACACCCGCCTCACCCACATACCCCACCTCACCCCGCCCCCTCACACACGCACACCCCCGCATCCACACACCCCCTCTCACCCTCACCCACTCACCCCCCTCACCCACACACCCCCCTCACCCACACCCCCCCCACCCACACACACACCCTCACCCACACACACGCACCCTCACCCACACACCCCCCCTCACCCACACACACACACACCCCTCATCCACACACCCCCCCCATCCACACACAACCCCGCTCACCCACACACACCCCCTCACCCACACTCCCCACCTCACCCCACACCCCCACCTCAACCACACACGCCTATCACCCATATCACTCTCACCCGCTCACACACACACACACACACACACCCTCACCCACACACATACATACCCCTCACCCACACACCCACACACCCCCTCACCCACACACCCCCCCTCACCCACACACCCCCCCTCACCCACACACCCACACACACCCCCATCACCCACACACCCCCCTCATCCACACCCCTTTACCCACACACACCCCTCACCCACACCCCCTCACTCACACACACCCCTCACCCACACACCCCCCACACCCCCTCACCTACACACATCTCCTCACCCACATACCCCCACCTCACCCACACCCACACCCACACACCCCCCTCACCCACATACCCCACCTCACCCCCACCCCCTCACACACGCACACACCCCCTCATCCACAGACCCCCTCTCACCCACACACACAACCCTCACCCACACACCCCCCTCACCCACACACACACTCACCCACACACACCCCCTCACACACACACCCCCTCACCCGCACACGCCCGTCACCCACATACACTCCCCTCACCAACACACACCCTCACCGACATACCCCCCTCACCCACACACACTCCCCCCTCCCCGCACACACCCCCCTCACCCACAGACACCCACGGACCCCCTCACCCACACACCCCCCTCACACACACACCCCCGCCCTCACCCACACACACCGCCCTCACCCACACCCCCCTCACCCACACACACCCTCCCCGTTCGGCCCATTTCACTCCTGCTAGCCCACACTTGGAATTGTCTGAATCGGGTCTACGTTCGCACACATCCCCTCTCACTGAGAAACACAGAGATACAGAGAGAGAGAGAAAGATAGAGACAGAGAGAGAGGGAGTGAGGGAGACAGAGACAAAGAGAGAGGGACAGAGAGATAGGAAGGGAGAGACAGAGAGAAAAATACAGACAGATAGAGAGAGGCACGGAGAGAGAGAGAGACAGAGAAAGTTTCAGAGAGAGGAAGACAGAGAGAGAGAGTCAGAGAGAGAGTGAGAGAGACAGAGAGAGAGACAGACAGAGACAGAGAGACAGACGGAGAGAGAGAGGGGGACCCCCTCACCCACACACCCCCCGTCACCCACACCCCTACCACTTCACACCCTCTCCCCCACTGACTGCTCCCCCTGCTCCTACACCCCCACTCACCTCCCCCTTTGCCCCCTCAGGTTGAACCGGACGCACCTCATTGGGGGGAGGGGGAGGGTTGGGTCAGGCCAGGCAGCATCTGTGGAGAAAAGAGGATGGTTTTTGGTCACGACCCTTCTTCTGCAGACCTGAAACATGGCCTATCCACGTTGAATAGAGATGCTGCCTGACACAGAAACTTAGAAAATAGGTGCAGGAGGAGGCCATTCTGCCCTTCAAGCCAGCACCGCCATTGATTGTGATCATGGCTAATCGTCCCCTATCAATAACCCGTGCCTGCCTTCTCCCATATCTCTTGACTTGACTAGCCCCGAGAGCTGTATCTAACTCTCTCTTAAATCCATCCAGTGATGTGGCCTCCACTGCCGTCTGTGGCAGGGAATTCCATAAATTCACAACTCTCTGGGTAAAAAAGTTTTTTCTCACCTCAGTCTTAAATGACCTCCCATTTATTCCAAAGCTGTGGCCCCTGGTTCTGGACTCTACCAACATTGGGAACATTTTTCCTGCACCTAGCTTGTCCAGTCCTTTCATAATTTTATATGTTTCTATAAGATATCCCCTCATCCTTCTAAACTCCAGTGAATGCAAGCCTAGTCTTTTCAATCTTTCCTCATATGACAGTCCCACCATCCCAGATATCAATCTTGGGAACATACTCTGCACTGCCTAAATGACAAAGATGTCCTTCTTCAAATTAGGAGACCAAAACTGTACACAATACTCCATATGTGGTCTCACCAGAGCACTATACAACTGCAGAAGAAACACTCTACCCCTATACTGAAATCCTCTTGTTATGAAGACCACCATTCCATTAGCTTTCTGCACTGCCTGCTGTACATGTAAGCCAACTTTCAGTGACCGGTGAATAAGGACACCCAGGTCTCGCTGTACCTCCCCCTTACCTAACCTAACACCGTTGAGATAATAATCTGCCCCCTTGTTTCTGCCGCTAAAGTGGAAAACCTCACATTTATCTGCATCTTCCATGCATCTGCTCACTCACTCAACCTGTTCAGGTCACCCTGAAACCTCCTAACATCCTCTTCACAGTTCACAATGCCACCCAGCGTTGTGTCATCCACAATCCACAACCACAGAGTGGTAGCGGTGTGGAAGTGGTGGCGGCAGGTTCGTTGGTATCATTTAAAAATAAATTGGATAGGCATATGGATGAGAAGGGTATGGAGGGTTATGGTATGAGTGCAGGCAGGTGGGACTAAGGGAAAAAGGTTGTTCGGCATGGACTTGAAGGGCCGAGATGGCCTGTTTCCGTGCTGTAATTGTTATATGGTTATATGGTTAACCTTGCTGGCGTTGCTCCTAATTCCCTCTTCCAAATCATTAATATATATGGTAAACTGTTGTGGCCCCAACACTGAGCCTTGCGGCACTCCACTCGCCACTGCCTGCCATTCTGAAAAGGACCAGTTCTCTCCTACTCTTTGCTTCCTTTCTGCCAACCAAATTTCTATCCATGTCAACACACCCTACCCCCAATACCATGTGCTCTAATTTTAGTCACCAGTCTCCCGTGCGGGACATTATCAAAGGCTTTCTGAAAGTCTAGATACACTACTTCCACTGAAACCCCGTCATCCATTTTACTTGTCATATCCTCAAAAAATTCCCGAAGATTAGTCAAGCATGATTTCCCTTTCATAAATCCATGTTGACTTGGACTAATCTTTTTACTGTTACCTAAATGCCCCATTATTACCTTATTAATAATTGACTCCAGCATCTTTCTCACCACCACAGTCAGGCTAACCGGTCTGTAATTCCCCGTTTTCTCTCTGGCTCCTTTCTTGAAAAGTGGGATAACATTTGCTATCCTCCAATCCACAGGGACTGCTCCTGAATCTATTGAACATTGGAAATGATCACCAATGCATCCACTATTTCTGGAGCCTTCTCCCTGAGGACCCTGGGATGCAGACCATTAGGCCCAGGGCATTTATCATCCTTCAGTCCCATTTGCCTACACAATACTATTTCTCGCCCCATGAAAATTTCTTTCAGTTCCTCTACCCCTTAGATCATCTGTCGTCCAGTACATCTGGGAGATTGTTTGTGTCGTCCTTATTGAAGACAGATCCGAAGTACCTATTCAACTCTTCTGCCATTTCCCTGTTGCCCATAATAATTTCACCAGTGGCTGCCTTCAAGGGACCCACATTGGCTTTGTTACTCTTTTTCCCTTAGCACATCTAAATAAGCTTTTATGCCCTTCGCCCACACCCCTCACCCGCACACCCCCCTCACCCACACAAACACCCCTCACCCGCACACCCCCCCCTCACCCGCACACCCCCCTCACCCACACACACACCCCACACCCACACACACTCACCCTCACCCGCACACCCCCTCACCCACACATACCCCTCACCCACACCCCCCCTCACCCACACCCCCCTCACCCGCACACCCCCCTCACCCACACACCCCCCCTCACCTGCACACCCCCCTCACCCACACACACACCCCTCACCCACACCCCCGTCACCCACACCCCCCTCACCCGCACACACACCCCTCACCCACACACCCCCACCTCACCCCCTTCCCCCCTCACCCACACACACATCCCTCACCCCCTCCCCCTCATCCGCACACACCCCCCTCACCCGCTCACACCCCCCTCACCCACACACACCCCCCTCACCCACACACTCACCCCCCTCGCCCGCACACACCCCCCTCACCCACACCCACACACGCCCCCCTCACCCACATCACTCTCACCCCCCTCACCAACACACACACCACTCGCCCACACCCCCCTCACACACCCCTATGTCACCCCCATCACCCCCCCTCACCTACACATACCCCTCACCTACACACACCCCTCACCCACACACACCCGCCTCACCCACACATAACCGCCTCACCCACACACACCCCTCACCCACACCCCCCCTCACCCACACCCCCCTCACCCACACACACCCCTCAACCACACCCCCCCTCACCCACACACACCACCCTCACCCACACACACCCCCCTCACCCACACCATCACACCCCCCCTCACCCACACATAGACCCCCTCACCCAAATCACTCTCTCCCAGTCACCATCACACCCCCCCTCACCCACACCCCCCCCTCACCCACACACACCTCCCCCACCCCCTCACCCACCCACTGACCCACACTCACACACCAGCTCACACACACTCACTCACCCACACTTACACACACCCACTCACACACACATTCACGCAGTCATACACACCCACCCACTCACACGGACCCACACCCACATCTAGACCCGGATCACTGAAACAGCCGCAGCCGCAGACTTTCACCGCCTCCCCGGGCGGGGCCACCGTGGCCGCTGTCGTTGACCTTCACTGTCTCTCCGGGGCCACCGTTGCTGCTGCCTGTATCTCTACTCCAGTCCCCCCCCCCCCCCCCCACGGGACTCTGCCGACCCTCCCTCGCCTCTCCACCGGCCACCAGCGGGCCAGAGCCGTCACCTCACCAGAGTTCCCGGCTCCGCACCAGGCCCACAACCTCCACCATGCTGACACCACGTGGTGGACTAATCTGGAATTTTTTGCAGATGTAACTAGGAAAATGGACATGGGAGAGCCAGTGGATGTAGTGTACCCGGACTTTCCGAAAGCATTTGATAAGGTCCCACATAGGAGATTAGTGGGCAAAATTAGGGCACATGGCATTGGGGGTAGAGTGCTGACATGGATAAAAAATTGTTTGGCAGACAGGAAACAAAGAGTAGGGATTAACGGGTCCCTTTCAGAATGCCTGGCAGTGACTAGTGGGGTAGCGCAAGGCTCGATGCTGAGTCCGCAGCTATTTACAAAATACATAAATGATTTGGATGAAGGGATTCAAGTAACATTAACAAATTTGCAGATGACACAAAGCTGGGTGGCAGTGTGAACTGTGAGGAGGATGCTATGAGAATGCAGGGTGACTTGGGCAGGTTGGGAGAGTGGGCAGATGCATGGCAGATGAAGTTTAATCCAGATAAATGTGAGGTTATCCACTTTGGAAGCAAAAACAGGGAGCCAGATTACTATCTAAATGGCGTCAAGTTGGGAAAAGGGGAAGTACAACGGGATCTGGGGGTCCTTGTTCATCAGTCCATTAAAGTAAGCATGCAGGTACGGCAGGCAGTGAAGAAAGTGAATGGCACGTTGGCTTTTATAACAGGAGGACTAGTATAGGAGCAAGAGGTCCTTCTGCAGTTGTACAGAGCCTTAGTGATGCCACACCTGGAGTATTGTGTGCAGTTTGAGGAAGGACATTCTTGCTATTGAGGGAGTGCAGTGTAGGTTTACAAGGTTAATTCCCGGGAAGTTGGGACTGTCATGTGCTGAGAGAATGGAGTGATTGGGCTTGTGCACTCTGGAGTTTAGAAGGATTAGACGGAATCCCATTGAAACATATAAGATTTTTAAGTGTTTGGACACGCTAGTGATAGGAAACATGTTCCCGATGTTGGGGGAGTCCAGAACCAGGGGTCACAGTTGATAAATAAGCAATTTAGAACGGAGATGAGGAAACACTTTTTCTCACAGAGAATAGTGAGTCTGGGGGATTCTCTGCCTCAGAGGGCGGTGGAGGCCGGTTCTCTGGATGCTTTCAAGAGGGAGCAAGATAGGGCTCTTATCGATCGCGGAGTCGGGATATGTGAAGAAGGCAGGAACGGGGTACTGATTGGAGATGATCAGCCATGATCACATTGAATGGCGCTGCTGGCTCAATGGGCTGAATAGAAACGTAGAAACATGGAAAATAGGTGCAGGAGTAGGAGTAGGCCATTCGGCCCTTCAAGCCAGGTGGGGGTGGGTTCACATTGTTTGGGGGTGGGGAGGAGGGGGGAGACAGCAAAGGGGGGTAAGTAGCAGGAGGTGGCAGCTGGGGTAAGGGGAAGGGAGCCACAGGGAGGAGGTCATATTGTTTGGGGGTGGGGAGAGTGTTGCAGTTTAGGAAGTCAAACCAGGGCAGGGCCTTCACTGTGAATGGCGGGGAGCTGGGGGAATGTGTGGAGCTGAGGGATCTTGGAGTGCAAGTGTGAGTTGGGCTGAAGGGCCTCTTTCCAATGCTGTATCACTCTATGAATCCATGACAAAGTGCTGGAGTAACTCTGCGGTTCAGGCAGCATCTGTGGAGAAGACACAAAGTGATGGAGTAACTCAGTGGGTCAGGCAGCATATTTGGAGAGAATGAATGGATAATATTTTGGGTCGAGACCCTTTGGTTTAGTGAAGAGATGCAGCGCAGAAACAGGTCTTTCAGTCCGCACCAACCAGCGATCTCCCCGTACACTAGCACTATCCTACGCACATTAGGTGCAATTTAACAATTTTGCGTGGGCCGATTAATCTACAACCCCGAACGTCTTTGAAATGTTGGGGGAAACCGGAGCTCCTTGAGTAAAAACCAACTTAGATCAAGGGGGGGAACGTACAAACTCCACACAGACAGCACCCATAGTCAGGATCGAGCCCGGGTCTCTGGCGGTGAGGCACCAGCTGTAACGCTGCATCACTGTGCAGCACAGAATTACATTAGTGATAATTTTTCAAAATTCTTTAGATTCTGGAGTAGTTCCTGAGGATTGGAGGGTAGCTAATGTAACCCCACTTTTTAAAAATGGAGGGAAGAGAAAATGGGTAATTACAGCCCAGTTAGTCTAACATCGGTAGTGGGGAAAATTCTAGAGTCAGTTATTAAAGATGGGATAGCAGATCATTTGGAAAGTGGCAAAATCATTGGACAAAGTTAGCATGGATTTATGAAAGGTAAATCATGTCTGACGAATCTTATAGAATTTTTCGAGGATGTAACTAGTAGAGTGTATAAGGGAGAACCAGTGGATGTGTTACATCTGGACTTTCAGAAGGGTTTCGACAAGGTCCCACATAAGAGATTAGTATGCAAACTTAAAGCGCACAGCATTGGGAGTTCACGGTATTGGGGGTTCAGCATTCATGTGGAAAGAGAACTGGCTGGCAAACAGGAAGCAAACAGTAGGAGCAAACGGGTCCTTTTCAGAATGGCACTGTGGGGTACTGCAAGGCTCAGTGCTGGGACCCCAGCTATTTACAATGTATATTAATGATTTGGACGAGGGAATTGAATGCAACATCTCCAAGTTTATGGATGCACGAAGCTGGGGGGCAGTGTTAGCTGTGAGGAGGATGCTAGGAGGCTGCAAGGTGACTTGGATAGGTTGGGTGAATGGGCAAATGCATGGCAGATGCAGTTTAATATGGATAAATGTCAAGTTATCCACTTTGATGGCAAGAACAGGAAGGTAGACTATTATCTGAAAGGTGGCCGATTAGGAAAAGGGAGATGCAAGGAGACCTGGGTGTCATCGTACACCAGTCATTGAAAGTAGGCATGCAGGTGCAGCAGGCAGTGAAGACAGTAAATGGTATGTTAGCATTCATAGCAAAAGGATTTGAGTGTAGGAGCAGGGAGGTTCTACTACAGTTGTACAGAGCTTTAGTGAGACCACACCTGGAGTATTGTGTATAGTTTTGGTCTCCTAATCTAAGGAAAGACATTCTTGCCATAGAGGGAGTACAGAGAGGGTTCACTGGACTGATTCCTGGTAAAGCAGGACTTTCAAATGAAGAAAGACTGGATAGACTCGGCTTGTACTTGCTAGAATTTGGAAGATTGAGGGGGGATCTTATAGCAACGTACAAAATTCTTATGTGGTTGGACAGGCTAGATGCAGCAAGATTGTTGGGGGAGTCCAGAACAACTCCCAATGTTGGGGGAGTCCAGAACAAGGGGTCACAGTTTAAGGCTAAGAGGGAAGTCTTTTAGGACCGAGATGAGAACGTTTTTGTTTACACAGAGATTGGTGAATATGTGGAATTCTCTGCCGCAGAAAGTAGTTGAGGACAGTTCATTGGCTATATTTAAGAGGGAATTAGATGTGGCCCTTGTGGCTAAAGGAATCAGGGGGTATGGAGAAAAGGGAGGTACTGGATACTGAGTTGGATGATCAGCCATGATTATATTGAATGGCGTTGCAGGCTCGAAGGGCCGAATGGCCTACGCCTGCACCCATTTTCTATGTTTCTTTATAACGATTTCCTCTGCCATAAACGCACCCAATATGTGCTAGTAATGTCCTGTTTGTCAGATTGTTGACCCTCTGATATCCCTCCTGCAGGGTTTAGTAGCCGTTACTGTGGACGGAGAGACGGGGACGCGAGCGGCCATTGAGGGCGGCCAGGGCGCCGGTGAGCCCCTCCATCTGCTCGGTGTGCGGCTGAGCTTCGAGAGGCTGAGCTTCGATGGAGGACCACATGACTGGGCACAACAAAGAGAAGCGTTATAAGTGCGACGTGTGTGGCAAGGCCTGGCAGAAGCTGAGCCTACTGGAGATCCACCGGCGGGAGCACACGGGAGAACGCCCCTTCGACTGCTCAGAGTGCGGCAAGAGCTTCACCAGCTGCAGCCACCTGCTGCAGCACAACCACGTGCACTCCAGCGAGAGGCCCTTCACCTGCTCCGACTGCGGCAAGAGTTTCAAGACGGCAAATCACCTGAAGGTGCACAGGCACCTGCACGCTAGCGAGCGCCCCTACACCTGCAGCGACTGCGGAAAAGGCTTCACCCAGTCCTGCAACCTGCTGGTCCACCAGCGCATCCACACCGGGGAGCGTCCCTACAACTGCGCCCAGTGCGGCAGGGGCTTCACCCAGTCCGGTCACCTGCTGGAGCACCAGCGCACCCACACCGGCGAGCGTCCCTACACCTGCAGCCAGTGCGGCAAGGACTTCACCCAATCTGGCACCCTGCTGAAGCACCAGCGCACCCACACCGGCGAGCGGCCCTACGCTTGCACCCAGTGCGGCAAGGGCTTCACCCACTCTAGCACCCTGCTGATACACCAGCGCACCCACGCCAGGGAGAGGCCCTACACTTGCGCCCAGTGCGGCAAGGGCTTCACCAGCTCCACCAAGCTGCTGTCCCACCAGCACACCCACACCGGCGAGCACCCTTACACCTGCGCCCACTGTGGCAAGGGCTTCACCCACTCCAGCACCCTGCTGCAGCACCAGCGCACCCACACCGGGGAGCGGCCCTACACCTGCGCCCAGTGCGGCAAGGGCTTCACCCGGTCCAGTCACCTGAAGCAGCACCAGCACACCCACACGGGGGAGCGGCCCTACACCTGCACTCAATGCGATAAGCGCTTCACCTGGTCCAGTCACCTGCTGCGGCACCAGCGCACCCACACCGGCAAGTGCCCATTCACCTGCACTCAGTGCGGCAAGTGCTTCAGCCGCTCCGGCACCCTGCTGGATGACCAGTGCACCAACATCGGTGAGCGCCTCTTCACCTGCACCCAGTGCAGCAAGGACCTCACTCGCTCCTCCAAGCTGCTGTCTAACCAGCGGGTGCACACCGGCGCCCGTCCCGTCCCCAGCCCGGTGTGTGGAGAGCGCTCTACCGTGGCCTCTCACGCCCTGTTTCACCAGCGCGTGCACACCATTGGCCAGCCCTATGACTGCCCGTACTGTGGTGAGGACTTTGACAGCTTGCGGGGGTTGCGGCAGCACCGGCGGACCCACGCCGGCGAGCAGCTGCTCCCACTGTGACAACAGCATGGGGGCTGTGGGAGCACCAGCGGATACACACCGGAGACAGACTCTTTGTGTGCGCTGAGTATGGCAAGGGTTTCACCCGCCTTGACCACCTGCTGGAGCACCGACGAGTCTGCACCAGATAGCGCCCCTTCACCTGACCGCTCTGCGGCAATTCCTTTGCCCGTTCCTCCAGTCTGTTGGCACACCGCCACGTGGATAGATAGGCGCTGTTTAGGTAGATACGAAGTGCTGGAAGGAATAGGTAACATTTCAGGGTCGAGACCCATCTTCAGTGTCGATCCGAAACTTCACCCATTCCTTGTCTCCAGAGATGCTGCCTGTTCCGTCGTCTCCGCGCATTCCATTCTCTAGGCCCCCATCCCCTCATCTTCACCATGGACGTCCAGTCATTCTACACCTCCATCCCCACCAGTATGGTCTCAAAGCCCTCCGGTTCTTCCTCGACCGGAGAAGCAACCTATACCCGTCCACTGATACTCTCCTCCGCCCAGCGGAGTTGGTCCTCACCCTCAATAACTTCTCGTTTGACTCCTCCCATTTCCTCCAAATACAAGGGGTAGCTATGGGCATGCGCATGCACCCAAGCTCCGCCTACCTCTTTGTCGGGTACGTTGAACAATCCTTGTTCGAGGTGTAACAGGGCCCCATCCCCGACCTCTACCTCCGCTGCATCGACAATTGCTTTGGTGCCACCTCCTGCACCCACACACAATAATAATAATAATAATACTATAACACATAAGTGCAACAAGATTGGGTATGCAGCTTCCATCCAAAGACATATTTAAATAACTAACACAATTTAGATTTAGATACCCAGAGAATATGGTTTGGAGAGGAACATTAAAACAGTCAAAACAGACTAAAGTGTCTGTCCGACGTGACCGTCCGAGGGAGACAGTCCATGGGGGTGGGGGGCACTCAGCAGGGTCGGGTCAGAGCCGCTATAGCTCTGGGAATGAAGCTGGTCCTGAGTCTGGAGGTGCGGGCGTAGAAGGCCTTGTAGCGTCTGCCGGAAGGAAGTCATTCAAACAGCCAATTACAAGGGGTGTGAGGAGTCTTTGTGGATGCTGACGACCTTCCTGAGGCACCGTGTGTGGTAGATGCCCTTCAAGGCTGGTAGCGGTTCCCCAATAATTTTCTGCGCCCTGTGGACAACGCGCTGAAGAGCTCTCCTCACCGCCTCCGGCCAGCTGAGATACCACATAGAGATGCCATACGTTAATATGCTCTCTGTGGTGCAGCAGTAGAAGGTCGTCAGCAGCTGTTGGAGCAGACAAGTCCGTTTCAATGTTCTCAGGAAGACCAATCGTTGCTGTGCCTTTTTGACCAGCGCAGCGGTGTTGGTGGACTATGTGAGGTCCTCTGAGATGTGAGTGCCCAGGAACCTAAAGCTGGACACTCTCTCCACACTGTCCCCGTAGATGGTGATTGGGGCGTATTCCCTATTCCGTGACCTCCTGAAGTCGATAATCAGCTCTTTGGTCTTGGAGGTGTTTAGTGACAAGTTATTGCGTGAGCACCAGTCCGCCAGGTTCTGCACCCCCGCTCTGTATTTTGTTTCATCGCCGTTGGTGATCAGCCCGATCACCGTTGTGTCGTCTGCAAACTTGACGATGCTGTTGGTGTCAAATGCAGGAACACAGTCATGTGTGAAGAGGGAGTAGAGCATGGGGCTCAGTACATAGCCCAGTGGTGTGCCGGTGCTCAGGGTGATAGTGGAGGACAGGTGCGGGTCCAGTCTCACTGCCTGCGGTTGCTCCATCAGAAAATTCAGGATCCAATCACATATCGGCGAGCTGAGGCCTAGCTGGTGGAGTTTGGTGGTGAGCTTGGTGGGGATGACCATATTGAAGGCAGAGCTATAGTCTATGAAGAGCATTCGCACATATGTGCCCTGTCTTTCTAGGTGAGTCAGCACAGTGTGAAGAGCCAGAGAGATGGCATTCTCGGTGGATCTATTTGCCATTTATGCAAATTGATGAGAATGCAGTGAGGCAGGGATGCTGGATTTGATGTGGGAGAGGACCAGCCTTTCGAAGCACTTCATTGCTATTGGAGTTTGGGCAACCGGGCGGTAGTCATTCAGATTGGTGACTTCTGTCTTTCGGCACTATAGTAGCTGTCTTCAGGCACTTGGGGACTATTGCCAGAGATAGAGTCAGGTTAAAGATCCTCGTTAATACCTCTGCCAGCTGTACAGCACAGTCCTTTAGTACCCTTCCCTGGCCTTCATCTGGGCCTCCAGGCTTGCGCGGATTGATCCTACGCAGAGCGCACTGTACCTCCTCAGTGCTCAGTGTTAAGGCCTGTCCTTCTGCCCTGGCCAGGGTTATTCCTCTCCTGGTGGTGTTGCCAGTTTCGAAGCGGGCAAAGAAAGTGTTTAGTTCATTGGCCAGTGTGATATCACTGTGGGGGCAGGCAGGGCTGCTCTTATAGTCAGTGATGTCCCTGACACCCTGCCTCATGCTTCTGGTGTCCGCGGTGTTGAAGTGGTCTTCCACCCTTTGCCTGTGGATGTCTTTGGCTTTTTTTATGCCTTTGTTCATGTTTGACGTGGCAGCACTGGAGGCAGAAGTGTCCCTGGATTTAAAGGCATTGTTGCGTGCCCTTAGCAGATTCTGAACCTCCTTGTTCATCCACGGTTTCTGGTTTGGGAACATCTTTATTTGCTTGTCCACTGTGACAGTCTCCACACAGCAGTTGATGTAAGAGAGCGCAGTGGATGTGTACTGCTCCAAGTCTACCTCTGTACCACTGGTAGACTGTTGTGCAAACAGGTCCCAGTCGGTGCGATCAAAGCAGTCCTGGAGTTGTAGGGTGGAGTCCTCGGGCCATACTTTGCCATCTTTATTGCAAGTTTGGTCTTGCAGATAAGGGGTTTGTACGATGGCAGTAGAAACAGTGAGAGATGATCGGATTTTCCCAGGGATGGGCAGGGGAGAGCTCTGTATGCGTCCTTGATGTTGGTGTACACTTTATCCAGCGTGTTTGAGCCCCTGGTAGGGCACTGCACATGCTGGTGGAATTTGCGGAGCGCAGCTTGTAGGTCGACCTGATTAAAGTCCCCTGCAACAATGAAGGCACCATCGGGGTGAGCATCCTGCTGCTTGCTGACGGCCGAGTGCAGCTGTGCTAGCGCTAGGTTAGCATTAGCCTGTGGTGGGATGTATATGGCCATGATGATAACCACAGTAAACTCCCGAGGCAGGTAAAACAATCTACATTTAAGCAGTAGGTATTGCAGGTCTTGGGAACAGTAGCTCTCTACTGCAGTGTGGTTGGTGCACCAGTCACTGTTGGTATAGATACAGAGCCCGCCGCCCTTGCTCTTATCGGAGTCCTTTGTTCTATTAGCACGATGCAGCAACCAGTTTGTTAGGTCCACAGCCCCGTCGTGAACCAGCGTGCTGAGCCAGGTCTTTGTGATGAACGGCACTCTGACTGACTGACGAACTTCATCCGCTTCACCACTAACTTCCATCCGGCACTCAAATACAACTGGACCATTTCCGACTCTAAACTACCATTCCTTGATCTCACTATCTCCATTGAAGGTAATAGACTTCGGACCGACATCCACTATAAACCCATTAACTCCCATGGCTAACTAGACTACACTTCTTCCCACCCAGCTTCCTGTAAGGACTCCATCTCCTATTCCCAATTCCTCCGTCTACACCGCATCTGCTCCCAGGATAAGGTGATCCACACCAGGGCATTGGAAATGTCCTAATTCTTCAGGGAACGGGGGTTCCCCTCCCTTCCTATAGATGTGACCCGCACCAGGGTCTCTTCCATTCCCCATAACACAGCTCTCTTTCCCCATCCCCCCACTCGCAAAAAGGGCAGTCACCCATGTCCTCACCTTTCACCCCACTAGCTGTCACATGCAACAAATAGTCCTCCGTCAGTTTCGCCATCTCCAACGTGACCCCACCACTCGCCACATCTTCCCATCCCCCCCCCCCCCCCGTCTGCCTTCCGCAAAGACAGCTCCCTCAATAACTCCCTTGTCAATTCTTCCCTTCTTTCACGCACCACCCCTCCCCGGGCACTTTCCCTTGCAACTGCAAGAGATGCTACATTTGTCGCTTTAACCCCCCCCCCCCCTCATCTGCATTCAAGGACCCAATCTCATATATTGCATCCGGTGCTCTAGACGTCAGCTGATCTACATCTGTGAGACCAAGCGGAGGCTTGGCAATCGTTTCGCTGAACACCTCTGCTCGGTCCGCATTAACCCACCTGACCTCCCGGTGGCTCAGCACTTCAACTCCCCCTTGCATTCTGTATCCGACCTCTGTCCTGGGCCTCCAGTTCCGAGCTGGTGGCGAGCTGGTGCTGCCCGACCCCAGAGATTCGGAGGCTCCAGCTGCAGGCCGGTGGACCGTAACACCGGGAGCTCGCGAGTCCCTGGTGGGAGACCGCTTTACGGAGCTCCCACAGCGGCAACTTCTCCCGCCCGAGTTGCGGGGTTCAAGACGACCTGGAGGGGGACCTTACATCACCCGGCGCGGCTTTAATGGCCACGGGACTTGCTAGGGCCCGCCAGGAGCTCCAACATCAACACCCGGAGCGGTGCCTTGCATCGCCCGGCGCGGCATGAATGGCCGTGGGTTTAAACATATGTGGGTTTAGAGTTGACTACGGGGGTTAGAAGGGTTTATATGGGGTTTATAAGAATTTGATCGGGTTAGAAGCATTTCAGAGGCGTTTTCAGGGATTTAGAGGGGGTTTAGATGAGGTTAGAGAGGGTTTAGAGGGGTTTTGATGGATGTAGAGGGTTTAAGGGTCAAACGTTCAAAGGTTATTTTATTGGTCACACTCATTGTATTGAAATGTTTCTTGTCAATGCAGCACATAAAAAAAGAATACAAACAACAATAATAAAGAGATTTTAAACATTAAAAACATCTCTCAACAATGGTTCCAATTATGAGGGAAGGCATAATGTCCAGTCCCCATTCCACGTCCACCCACAGCCAGGCCTATTGTCGCCTCCGCAGTCGCCTTCAATGAAGCCCGATGTTCCAGGCCGTTCTCGCCTGGTGATGGTGCTCCGGCGTCGGGAGAATCCTCTCAGCTACTATGGAGACATGGAACGGTCGTTTCGCTACCAGACACCGCGGCTTCCGAAGCCAACAAGGTCCCGCTGAATGGAACACCCTACTGGCTCCCGAAGTTAAAGTAAGCGCCGCCGCCCGCAGCTGGATGCTCCACAGTACCGTGGCTCCGCGATTGTTTACTCAGCATCTCAGCTCACTGGAATTCCAGCGCGGCGACCCAGGCAGGCAACGCTCGCTCTGCTCTGCGATAGCGCTCCAGCGCTGTGCCGCTGCCGAAGCCGAGGTTCTGGGCGGTCTCCTCAGGAATCGCCGATCCAGACCCGCTGGTAGGCTGCGAGGACGGGCCGAAAGTGCAGCTCAGAGAAAGCTGCCTCTCCGACCAGGAAGGAACCCTGAAAAGTAGTTTCCCGCTCCCCTACCCCCAATAAAAAAGAATAGAACTCCAAAAACAAAACACTTTTACTCATTAAAAATTTAGAAAAGAGTGAAAAGCAAACAGCTGCAGACTGGGCAGCCATGCCATATAGGACGGCGCCCCCTAACGGAAGGGTTTAGAGGGGTTTAAATGTGTTTAATGGGGTTTAGAGAGGTTATGGGGGGTTTACATTGGTTTGGAGGCGTTTTCTGGGCGTTTAGAGGGGTTTAGAATGTTTTACAGTGGTTTTCAGGGATTTCGAGGGGGGTTGGGTTTAGGGGGATTCAAATGAGGTTTATATGGTGTTTAGATGGGTTTAGAGTTCATTTCGGGGTGTTTAGAGGGGATTAGAGGAGTTTTAATGTGTTTCGAGGGGTTTGAAGGGGATTAGGGCTGTCTAGAGGGGTTAGAGAGGTTTGCGGTGGTTTACAGGGATTTAAAGGGGGTTTAGACGGGGTTTTGGGGAATTCAGAGGGGGTTTAGTGGGGTGTACAGGGGCTTATACGGGTTTAGAGGAGTTTAGAGATGGTTTAGATTGGTTTAGAGGCGTTTAGAGGGATCTAGAAGGGGGTTAGAGGGGAATAGATGGGTTTGGATGAGTATAGAGGGGTTTAGAAGTGCATATAGGCGGTACAGACGTTTTAGAGGGTCTTTACATGGGTTTAGAGGGCTTTACGGGAGGTTGTAGTTTAGAACGGTTTGTGGGATTTCGAAGGCATTTAGTCGGGGTTTAGAGTGTTTATAGGGGGTTTGGAGTGAGTTTAGAGGGGTTATAGGGGGGTGTGAGGAATGCAGACGTGATATAGTGGGGTTAATAGTGGTATAACGGGTTTAGAGGGTTTATAGGGGTTTGGAGCGGTTTACAGGGGTTTAGATATGTTTAGGGGGGTTTATAGTGGGTTTGATGGGGGTTTAGGTGGTGTTTAGACATATTTAGGGGGGATTAGTGGAGTTTAGAGGGGGTTGGAGGGTTGTAGAGTTGTTTAAATGGGGTTTGGAGGGGTTTAGATGGGAGTACAGTGGTATTCAGGGATTTAGATGTAGATTACAGGGGTATAGAGGGATTTATAGGAGGTTTATGGGGGTTTGGATTTGTTTCGAAGGGATTAGATGGGGTTAGCAGGGTTTTACAGGCGATTTAGAGGGGGTCTAATAGGATGAAGAGTGCTTTAGGTGTTTAGACGGGGTTTAGAGGGTTGGAGGGGGTTTAGATCGGGTTTGGAGTGGGTTTAGATGGGTTCTGTAGAGGGGCTTCAGTGGTAGAGGGGTTTATAGGGGTTTAGCGGGTCTAGATTGGTGTAGAGGGGTTTAGAGGGATTTAGCATGTGTTGGGTTTAGAGGGATTTTTTGGACGTTTATAGGGGTTTGGATGTGTTTAGAGTTGATTTCGGGGGAGGGGTTAGAGGGGTTTATATGGGGTTTGGCGGAATTAGACGCGATTAGAAGGGTTTTAGAGGCTTTCGAGAGGTTGAAAGGTGCTTAGAGGGGTTTGGAGTGGTTTAGAGGGGTTTAAATGTGTTTGGAGGCATTTCGAGGGTGTATGGGGTTTAGAGGGGTTTAGAGAGGTTTACGGTGGTTTACTGGAATTTAAAGGTGGTTTACTGGGATTTAAACGAAGTTTAGATGGGGTTAGAGGGGGTGAGTTTTTGAGTAATTCAGAGTGGGCTTAGTGGGGTTTAGAGAGGTTTAGAGGGGTTTAGAGCTGTCTTAGATGGGTTTAGAGGCGTTTACAAGGATATAGTGTGGTTTTGTATGGGTTTAGAGGCGGTTTAGCATGTGTTTAGATGGGTTGGGATGAGTATAGAAGGGTATAGAAGGGCTTTGGAAGAATTCAGAGTGTGTTTAGAGCAGTTTACAGTGGGTTAGATGTGGTTGCATGGTTTCAGAGGCGTTTAGAGGGAATTCCAGGGGTACAGGGAGATTTAGACGGATTTAGAGGGGGGGGTTTGCGAGGTTAGAGGGACTTTAGAACGATTTTTAGGGATTCAGAAGGGGTTAGTGGGGTTTATAGGGTTTTAGAGCGGGTTTAGAGGGTGTTTAGATGGGTTGATTTGATTTAGTCGGGTTTAGAGGGATTAGATTGGATTAGAGGGGGCTTAGATGCGTTATGCGGGATATAGAGGGAGTTTGGTGGGGTTAAGAGGGGTTTAGAGGGGGTTTATAGTGTTTATAGGGGGTTTCGAATGTGGTTTAGAGGAGAGAGAGTGTTTGTAAGGCTTTTGAGGGATGTCGAGGGGATTCAGTCGTGTTACTGGGGGGTTTAGATGGGGTTCGAGGAGTTTAAAGGAATTTAAAGGGGGTTTCGAGGGGTTTTGAGTGATTTGGTGGGGTTTAGGTGTGGGGGCGTAAGAACGGTTTTGAGGGATTCAGATGGGGTTTAGTTGGGTTCAGTGGGGTTTAGAGTGGTTTTGAAGGGTTTAAAGTGGTTTAAAGGGGGTTTAAAGCGGTGGTTTAAACCCCCTTTAAAGTTAGAGGTGGTTTAGATGGGTTTAGCGGCGTTGAGAGGGATTCGGAGTGCGTTCAGAGGAGTTTAGAGGGGTTTCGAGGTGTTTAGAAGTGTTTGGAGGAGTATAGAGGGGCTTGGTGTGTTTATAGTGGGTATCGAAGGATTTAGAGGGGCTTTACAGGGGTTTAGCGCAGTTTGGGGGAGGTTGGGGTTTAGAACGGCTTTGAGGAATTCAGATGGCGTTTACTGGGGTTTAGAGTGTATTTAAAGGGGATCAGAGGCGTTTAGATGGGGTTAGAGGGGTTTAGATGGGTTTGGAGTGTGTTTAGAGGGGTTTACAAGGTTTTAGAGTTGTTTAGAGGTGGATTAGAGGGGGAGCGGAGGGGGCTTGAAGGGGGCTTGAAGGGGTTTATTGTGGTATAGGGGGCGATTAGAAGGGTTTAGAGGAGTTTAGAAAGGTTCACAGTGGTTTTCAGGGTTGTAGAGGGGGTTTAGAGGGATTTATAGGGGGGTTTATAGGGGGAATAGAAGGGTATAGATTGTGATTTATATGGGTTTAGAGACGTTTAGATGGGGTTTAGAGGGGGTTTAGAATGGATTTAGAATGTGTTTTAGTTGGGTTTAGATGGGGTTGGAGGGGTATAGAGGGGTTTAGAAGTTTTTATAGGGGGTATAGAGGGGCCTTACAGGGGTTTACAGGGGTTTGGGGGAATTTGGGGTTTAGAACGGTTTTGCGGGATACAGAGGGGGTTTAATAGGGTTTAGAGGGATTTATAATGGGTTTAGAGTGGTTAAGAGGGTATTAAGTGGGAATTAGAGATGCTTAGATGCTATTCGTTTGGTATTGCCTTGCTTGGGTTTAGGGGAGTTTCGAAAGGTTCACAGTGGTTTTCAGGGGTTTAGAGGGGGTTTAGAGGGGGTTTAGAGGGATTTATAGGCGGGTTTATAGGGGGATTAGATGGGTTTATATTTGATTTAAATGGGTTTAGAGGCGTTTGGAAGGGGTTTAGAGGGGTTTAGAATGGGTTTAGAATGTGTTTTAAATGGGTTTAGATGGGCTTGGAGGAGTATAGAGGGGGTTTAGAAGTGTTTATAGGAGGGTATAGAGGGGCCTTACAGGGGCTTACAGGGGTTTAGTCGAGGTTGGGGTTTAGAACGGATTTGTGGGATTCAGATGAGGTTTAATGGGGTTTGGAGGGATTTAGAATGGGTTTCGAGTGGTTTAGAGGGGGGTTTCGAGTGGTTTAGAGGGTATTTAATGGGGATTAGAGAGGTTTAGATGGTATTAATTTGGTATTGCCTTGGATGGGTTTAGAGGGGTTTAGGGGGCGTTTAGCGGGGTTTAGTGGGGTTTAGAAGTGTTTATAGTGGTTTTCAGGGATTTAGAGGGATTCATAGCGGATTCATAAGGTGTTTATAGGGTGTTGTGGTGGGTTGATTTGAATTATTCGGGTTTAGAGGGATTAGATGGGTTTAGAGGCGGTTTGTGGGAATTAGAGGGAGGTTAGTGGCGTTAAAATGGGTTTAGAGGGGTTCAGACGGTAAAGTGGGGATTAGAGGGTTCATATGGGTTTATATGGATGCAGATGGGATTTAGTAGGGTTACTAGCGGTATGGACGGGTTTAGAGGGGTTAGAGGGGTTTGGAGGGGTGTGAATGGGTTTAGAGCGGTTTATTTATTTATTTATTTATACATTATTCTTATGGGCGCCTTTCAAAAACTCTCAAGGACGCCTTGGAGGAATGTAGAGAGGGTTTAGAAGGGTTCTGATGGATGTAGAGGGGCCTTAGTGGGTAGAGGGGTTAAGAGGGGTTAAGCGGGTTTAGAGTGGTTTAGCGAGGTTTAGAGCGTCTTAGATGTGTTTGGAGGGGTTTAGGGGGGGGTCAGGTTGGGTTTAGAGGGGTTTAGAATGGTTTACTGTGCGTTTTAGGGGTTTAGAGGGGTTTAGAAGGGTTTACAGTGGTTTTCAGGGGGTTTAGAGGGGGTTTGGGTTTAGAGGGATGCATGGGACGTTTTTGGGGGTACAGATGGTTTTAGAGTTCATTTCGGGGGGTTCATATGTGGTTTAGAGAGTGGTGTGGGTCCTTGATGATGCCGCCAGCGTTTTTGAGGCAGCGACTGTGATAGATCCCCTCGATGGAAGGAAGGTCATAGCCGATGATGGACTGGGCAGTGTTTACTGAATTTTGTAGTCTTTTCCTCTACAGGGCGCTCAAGTTGCCGAACCAAGCCACGATGCAACCGGTCAGCATGCTCTCTACTGTGCACCTGTAAAAGTTAGAGAGAGTCTTCCTTGACGGACCGACACTCCGTAATCCTCTCAGGAAGCAGAGGCGCTGATGAGCTTTCTTAATAATTGCATTTGTGTTGTCGGACCAGGAAAGATCTTCACAGATGTGCACGCCCATGAATTTGAAGCTCGTGACCCTTTCAACCATCGACCTGTTGATTTAAACAGGACAGTTGGTCCCCATCCTACTGCTTCCAAAGTCCACAATCATTTCCTTCGTTTTGCTGATGTTGAGGGCCAGGTATTTGTGCTGGCACCATATGGACAGTCACTCGATCTCTCTTCTATACTCTGACTCATCCACATCAGTGATACGTCCCACAACAGTGGTGTCGTCAGCGAACTTGATGATGGAGTTCGCACTATGACCGGCTACGCAGTCATGAGTATAGAGTGAGTACAGCAGGTGACTGAGATGGTTTTAACCCCCTCCCGTGCTGATTGTTATCGAGTCTGACACATTTCCACCAATACGAACAGACTGTGGTCTGCGAATGAGGAAGTTGAGGATCCAATTGCAGAGGGATGCGGAGTGACCCAGTTATCGAGTCTGACACATTTCCACCAATACGAACAGACAGTGGTCAGTGAATTAGGAAGTCGAGGATCCAATTGCAGAGGGAATCGGAGAGACCCAGTTCTGCGCGTTTGGTAACCAGCTTGGAGGGTATGATGGTGTTAAATGCCGAGCTGTAATCGATGGATAACAGCCTGACATATGAGTTGTTGTTGTCCAAGTGGTCCAGAGCGGAGTGGAGGGCCAGCGAGATCGCACCCAACATTGACCTGTTGTGGCGGTAAACGAACTGCAGTGGGTCCAGGTTTTTGTCGAGGTAGGAGTTGATTTTCGCCATTATCAACCTCTCAAAGCACTTCATCACCACAGGCGTTAGTGCCACTGGTCGATAGTCATTGAGGCACGCCACCTTGCTTTTCTTGTGCACCGGTATTATTGATGCCCTTTTGAAGCAGGTGGGAACCTCAAACCTCAGAAGTGACAGGTTGAAAATGTCCGTAAAAACTCCAGCCAGTTGGTCTGCACATGTTATTAGAACACGACCAGGTTTACCATTAGGTCCAGACGCCTTTCGAGGGTTCTCCCCTCTGAAGGATCACCTGATGTCGGCCTCTGTGACTGAGACTGAAATCCCATCACAGCGAACAGGGGCTCGGGAAGGCACATCGGTGTTCTCCGTATCAAAGCGTGCGTATAACGTATTGAGCTCATCAGGGAGTGATGTATCGCCGACATCCGAGCTGCCGGCTGGATTCACCTTGCAGGAGGTGATTGCATTCAGTCCCTGCCAGAGCTGCCGAACATCTGTCTCATCCTCCAGCTTGGAGCAGAGCTCCATTTTGGCCTTTTTGATGGCCTTACCAAGGTCGTATCTGGACTTCGTGTAGAGCACTCTACATCAGACATGAATGCCCGGTGTCTGCTCTTCAGAAGAGTGCGGTTCTCACAGTTCATCCAAGGTTTCTCATTATCAAACACTCGGAAGGTTTTGGTAGGGATGCAGTCCTTCATCATTTCTCAATGAAGTCTGTAACTACTCTGGCGTATTCATTCAAGTCCGTTGCCGAGTCCTTGAACATTGCCCAGTCTGCATACTCCAAACAGTCCTGTAGTTGATTCTCTGCTCCCCCTCCCGACCAGCTCTGTACTGTCCTCACCTCTGGGGGTTGGCTCTTTAGAGGGGTTTAGAGGGGTTTGTATGTGTTTAAAGGGGGTAAGAGGGGTTTATAGGGGTTTGCAGGTGTTTAGAAAGGTTTACGGTGGTTTACATGGATTTAAAGGGGGTTCAGAGGGGGTTAGAGGGGGTTTGAGGGGTTTTGAGGAATTCAGAGGGGGTTCGTGGGGTTTAGAGGGTAGGCGGTGTTGGAGGGGTTTAGAGGGTTTAGATGGTTTTACAGGTGTTTAGATGGATTTAGAGGGGGTTTCGAAGGGTTTAGAATGGGTTTAGAATGGATTAAATGGGTTTGGAGGATATTGAGGGATTTAAAAGTGTTTATAGCGGGTATAGAGAGTTTTAGAGGGGCTTGACAGGCGTTTGGAGGGGTTTAGGGGAGGGTGGGATTTAGAACGGTTTTTGAGAGTATCAGAGGGGATTTAATGGGGTTTAGAGGGATTTAGAGCGCGTTTAGAGTGGTTTAGAGGGGGTTTAGTGTGGGTTCTATGGTATTTAGTGGGGAGTAGAGGGGTTTAGGGGGTATTAGAGTGGTTTAGATGGGCTGATAGGGTGTTTAAAGGGGTCTAGAAGGGGTTTAGAGTTGTTTAGATGTGCTTTAGAGGGGTTTGGAGGGGGCATGGAGAGGTTTCGAGTGGGTTTAGAGGGGTTTAGATGGGTTTACTGAGGTTTCCAGGGGTTTAGAGGTGGTTTAGCGGGGGTTAGAGGGATCTATAGCGGGTTTATAGTGCGTTTAGATTTGATTTAATTTAGAGTGGTTTGCATGGGGTTTAGATGGATTGGGTGGAATTAGAAGAGGTTTAGAGTCGTTTTATGGGATTTAGGGGGAGTTTGGGGGGGTTAAGAGGGGTTTAGAGCGGTTCAGAGGGCTTGTGAGTGTTTATAGGGAGTTTAGAGGGGTTTGGAGACGGTTTATGGGGGGGTTTGAGTGATGTAGAGGGGACTTAGTGGGGTTACTAAGGGTTTCGACGGGTTTAGAGGGCTTTAGATTTGTATAGCGGGTTACACAAAAAGCTGGAGAAACTCAGCGGGTGCAGCAGCCTCTAAGGAGCGAAGGAGATAGGCGACGTTTCGGGTCGAGACCCTTCTTCAGACTGGTCAGGGATCAGGGAAACGAGAGATATAAACAGTGATATGGAGAGATAAAGCAAGAACAATGAGTGAAAGATATGCAAAAAAGTATTGGTGATAAGGGAAGCAGGCCATTGCAAGCTGTTTCTGGTGTGAAAATGAGAAGCTAGTGCGACTTGGGGGGGGGGGGGGATGGAGAAGGAATGTCAGGGCCCGAGGGCTGAGGGAGAGGTGGGGGGGGGGAAGGGAGCAGTCTGGGTTAACAGAATTGAGAAAATTTAATGTTTAAGCCCAGAGGATGCAGACTCCCCAAGCGGAATATGAGACGTTGTTCCTCAAACTTGCGGTGTTGTTCACTCTGGCCATGGAGGAGGCCCAGGACCGAGAGGTCGGATACGGAGTGGGAGGGGGAGTTGAAGTGCTGAGCCACCGGGAGGTCGGGTTGGTTATTGCGGACCGAGCGGAGGTGTTCGGCGAAACGATCGCCTAGCCTCCGCTTGGTCTCACCGATGTAGATTAGCTGGCATCTGGAGCAACGGATGCAGTAGACGAGGTTGGAGGAGGTGCTGGTGAACCTCTGTCGGACTTGGAATGACTGCTTGGGTCCCTGAAAGGAGTGGATGGGGGAGGTGAAGGGACGGGGGATGGGGATGGATGGAGTGTTTAGAGGGGCTTAGATGTGTAGATGGGTTTAGAGGGGTTTAGAAGGGTTTACAGTTGTTTTCAGGGGGTTTAGAAGGGGTTTGGGTTTAGGGGATTTATAGGACGTTTTTCGGGGTTTAGATGGTTTTAGTGTTGATTTCGGGTGGTTTATACGGGGTTTAGAGGAATTAGATAGGGTTAGGTGGGTTTTAGAGGCGATAGAGGTGTTTAGAGGGGTATAGAGGAATTATAGAAGGGTTAGAGTGGTTTAGAGGGGTTTAGATGTGTTTAGAGTGGTTTGTATGGGGTTTAGAGGAATTAGGGTTAAATGGGTTTTAGAGAGATCTATAGGGGGTTTAGAAGGGTTCAGATTGGTTTACAGGGTGTTTAGAGAGGCTGAGGGCGTTTTAGTTGTCGAGAGGTTGTTTAGAGGTTTAGAGGGAGCATGAGTGTTCTTAGAGGGGTTTAGAGGGGATAGAAGGGTTTACAGTGATCGTCAATGGTTTAGAGGGGGTTTAGAGGGGTTTAGAGTAGTGTAGAGGAGGTTAGATGGGATTTCGAACGTTTATAAGGGATTCAGAGGGGGTTTAGTGGCGTTTAGAGGGTTTTAGACGGGTTTGGAGGGTTTCGAGGGGCTTGGATGTGTTTTTAGGGTTTAGATATGTTTAGAGGGGGTTAGAGGGGGTTAGAAGGATTTAGAGCGGTTTACATGTTGTTTCGATGGGTGTAGAGGCGTTAAGAGGGAACTAGGTGGGGTTTAGAGAGGTTTAGATGTGTATAGATGGGGTTGGGGGAGTTTAGGGGAGGTCAGAGCGGCTTTAGTACTGTTTTGAGGTATTTAGAGGGGGTTTGGTGGGGTTAAGAGGGGTTTAGACCTGTTTATATGGGGTTTCGAGCATATATATATGGGGTTTAGAGCGGGTTTCGAAGGGGTTTAGAGGGGTTTGTATGGGTTTAGAGGTTGTATAGAGGAGGTTAGAGGGTGTTTAGAAGGGGTTTAGATGGGGTATCGATGGAACATAGGGGTTTTAGAGGGGGTTTGGAGGGGTTTAGAGAGGGTTTAGAAGGGGTCTGAGGGATGTAGGGTTAATTTAGTGTGGCAAAGGGGTTTAGAGGGGTTCATGGGGTTTAGCATGGTTTAGAGAGGTTTAGACGGGTTTAGATACGTTTTGAGGGGTTTAGAGTGGTTGGGTGTTTCGTCGGGTTTAGAGGGGTTTAGAAGGGTTTACAGTCGTTTTCAGGGGTTCTGAGGTGGTTTGGGTTTAGAGGGATTTATAGGGGCTTATATGATTAGTGTTGATTTCGGGGTGTTTAGAAAGGTTTATATGGGGTTGAGATGAATTAGCTTGGGTTACAAGGGTTTTTGAGGCGTTAGAGGGGTTTAGGTATGGTTTAGATTGGATTCAATGGGGTTTGGATGTGGTTTCGATGGGTTCAGAGGCGTTCATATGGCACTAGAGGCGTTTTAGAGGGGTTTAGAGGCGTTTAGAGGGGTCCATATGGGTTAGGGGAGGGTAGAGGGGCTGTAGAACGGTTTGGAGGGATTTACAGGGGGTTTGGTGGGGTTAAGAGGAGTTTAGAGGCATTTAGATGGGGTTTAGAGGGTTCATAGGGGGTTTAGAGTGGGTTTGGGGGGTGGGGTTTGATAGGGGTTTGCGGACTTCCGAGGGATGTAGAAGGGATTTAGTGGGGCAGAGGGGTTTAGAGATATTTAGAGGACTTATAGTGGGTGTAGATGGGGTTTAGAGGGGTTTAGATGTGCTCAGACGGGGTTAGAGGGGTTTAGAGTGGTTTAGTTGTGTTTAGTGGGGTTTGGAGCGTTGAGTGGGGTTTAGATGGTTTCAGAGGGGTTTACTGAGCGTTTAGAGGGGTTTAGAAGAATTTACAGTGGTTTTGAGGGGATTAGAGGGGTTTGGGTTTAGTGGGATTTATGGGTGGTTTGCGGTTAGAAGTGTTTTAGAGGCGTTAGCGGGGTTTAGAGGGGTTTAGAGGTGCTTTGATGTGTTTAGAGCGGTTTACGTTAGTTTACAGGGATTTAAAGTGGGTTTCGCGAGGGTTAGAGGGTGTTTTGAGGAATTCAGAGGAGGTTTAGTGGGGTTTAGGCTGGTTTAGACGAGTTTGGAACGGTTTAAGGTGTGTTCGATGGGTTTAGAGGTGTTTAGAATGATTTAGATGGGGTTTCGAGGGGTTTATAATGGGTTTAGATGGGTTTGGATGGGTGTGGAGGAGTATAGAGTGGTTCAGAAGTGTTTATTGGGGTTATAGAGGGAGGGGCTTTACAGGGCGTTTAGAGGGGTTTAGGGGAGGTTGGGGTTTGGAACGCTTTTGAGGGAATCAGAGGGGGTGGAATGGGGTTTACAGGGATTTAGAGTGTGTTTAGAGTGGCTTAGAGGGGGTTTAGAGGGGGTTAGAGTGGCTTCGAGGGTATTTAAAGGGGATTGGAGGGGTTGAGATGGTATTAGAGGGGTTTGGATGGGTTTGCAGTGTGTTTAAAGGGGCTAAGAGGGAATTAGCGTTGTTTAGAGGTGGTTTAGAGGTGTTTAGATGGGGTTTGGAGGGGTTGGACTGTTTGAGGTGGTGCTTAGAGGGGTTTAGAGGGGTTTATAGTGGTTTTCAGGGTTTAGAGGGGGATTTGAGGGATTTAAAGCGGGTTAATATGGGTTTAGATGGGTTTAGATTTGATTTAGCCGGGTTTAACCATATAACCATATAACCATATAACAATTACAGCACGGAAACAGGCCATCTCGGCCCTTCAAGTCCATGCCGAACAACTTTTTTTCCCCTTAGTCCCACCTGCCTGCACTCATACCATAACCATCCACACCCTTCTCATCCATATGCCTATCCAATTTATTTTTAAATGTCACCAACGAACCTGCCGCCACCACTTCCACTGGAAGCTCATTCCACACCGCTACCACTCTCTGAGTAAAGAAGTTCCCCCTCATGTTACCCCTAAACCTCTGTCCCTTAATTCTAAAGTCATGTCCTCTTGTTTGAATTTTCCCTATTCTCATGGGGAAAAGCTTGTCCACATCAACTTTGTCTATCCCTCTCATGATTTTAAAGACCTCTATTAAGTCCCCCCTTAACCTTCTGCGCTCCAGAGAATAAAGACCTAACTTATTCAACCTATCTTTGTAACTTAGCTGTTGAAACCCCGGCAACATTCTAGTAAATCTCCTCTGTACCCTCTCTATTTTGTTGACATCCTTCCTATAATTGGGAGACCAAAATTGTACACCATACTCCAGATTTGGTCTCACCAATGCCTTGTACAATTTTAACATTACCTCCCACCTTCTATACTCAATGCTCTGATTTATAAAGGCTAGCATTCCAAAAGCTTTCTTTACCACCCTATCTATATGGGATTCCACCTTTAAGGAACTATGCACGGTTATTCCCAGATCCCTCTGTTCTACTGTATGCTTCAATTCCCTACCGTCTACCATGTACGTCCTATTTTGATTTGTCCTGCCAAGGTGTAGCACCTCACATTTATCAGCATTAAACTCCATCTGCCATCTTTCAGCCCATTTTTCCAACTGGCCTAAATCACTCTGTAGACTTTGGAAATCCTCTTCATTATCCCCCTATCTTGGTATCATCTGCATACTTACTAATCCAATTTACCACCCCTTCATCCAGATCATTGATGTACATGACAAACAACAAAGGACCCAACACAGATCCCTGAGGCACCCCACTAGTTGCCTGCCTCCAACCCGACAAACAGCCATCCACCATTACCCTCTGGCTTCTCCCATTCAGCCACTGTTGAATCCAACTTGCTATTCCTGCATTTATACCCAACAGTTGAACCTTTTTAACCAACCTTCCATGAGGAACCTTGTCAAAGGCCTTACTGAAGTCCATATAGACAACATCCACTGCTTTACCCTCGTCAATTTCCCTAGTAACCTCTTCAAAAAATTCAAGAAGATTAGTCAAACATGACCTTCCAGGCATAAATCCATGTTGACTGTTCCTAATTAGACCCTCTTTATCCAGATTCTTATATATATTATCTCTAAGTATCTTTTCCATTAATTTGCCTACCACTGAAGTCAAACTAACCGGTCTATAATTGCTAGGTTTACTTTTAGAACCCCTTTTAAACAATGGAACAACATGCGCAGTACGCCAATCCTCGGGGACTATTCCCGTTTCTAATGACATTTGAAATATTTCTGTCATAGCCCCGGCTATTTCTACACTAACTTCCCTCAATGTCCTAGGAAATATCCTGTCAGGACCTGGAGACTTATCCACTTTTATATTTTTTTAAAGTGTCAGTACTTCTTTTACTTTGAAACTCATAGTATCCATAGCTACTCTACTAGTTTCCCTTACCTCACATAATTCAATATCCTTCTCCTTGGTAAATACCGAAGAAAAGAACTTGTTCAAAATCTCCCCCATCTCTTTTGGCTCTGCAGATAGCTGTCCACTCGGTCTCTCCAATGGACCAATTTTATCCCTTGTTATCCTTTTGCTATTAATATAGCTGTAGAAACCCTTTGGATTTACTTTCACCTTACTTGCCAAAGCAACCTCATATCTTCTTTTAGCTTTTCTAATTTCTTTCTTAAGGTTATTTTTACATTCCTTATATTCCTCAAGCACCTCATTTACTTCATGCTGCCTATAATTATTGTAAATCTCCCTCTTTTTCCGAACAAGATGTCCAATTTCCCTTGAAAACCAGGGCTCTTTCCAATTTTTACTGGTTCCTTTCAACCGAACAGGAATATAATGATTCTGTACTCTTAAAATTTCCCCTTTAAATGTTCTCCATTTCTCCTCTACATCTTTCCCATAAAACAAAATGTCCCAGTTCACTCCTTTTAAATCATCTCGCATCTCATTAAAGTTAGCCTTTCTCCAATCAAAAATCTCAACCCTAGGCCCACTTCTGTCCTTCTCCATAATTATATTGAAACTAATGGTATTGTGATCACTGGAACCGAAGTGCTCCCCAACGCATACCTCCGCCACCTGTCCCGTCTCATTTCCTAACAGGAGGTCCAGCACTGCCCCTCCTCTAGTAGGCACCTCTATGTATTGCTGCAAAAAACTATCCTGCACACATTTTACAAACTCCAAACCATCCAGCCCATTTACAGAATGTGTTTCCCAGTCTATGTGTGGAAAGTTGAAATCTCCCACAATCACCACCTTGTGCTTACTACTAATATCTGCTATCTCTTTACATATTTGCTCTTCCAATTCTCGTTCCCCATTTGGCGGTCTATAATATACCCCTATAAGTGTTGCTACACCTTTCCCACTTCTCAGTTCCACCCAAATAGCCTCCCTAGATGAGCCCTCCAATCTATGCTGCCAAAGCACTGCTGTAATATCTTCCCTGACTAGTAATGCAACACCTCCACCTCTTGCCCCTCCAATTCTATCACACCTGAAGCAACGAAATCCTGGAATATTTAGTTTCCAATCACAGCCCTCCTGCAACCATGTTTCACTGATCGCCACAACATCATACGTCCAGGTGTCTATCCAGACTCTAAGCTCATCCACCTTTCTTACAATGCTCCTAGCATTAAAATATGCACATTTCAGAAACCCTCCATCCCTTATTCTCTGTTTATTTCCTTTTTTTCTTTCTCCTCTTGTGTCCGAGTGCTTCCCTTTTCTGCTTCCTGCCTCCCATTCTGTCTACTAGCTTTTGCAATTTGCATCCCTCGCCCCAACCATTCTAGTTTAAAGTCTCCCCAGTGGCCAGTAGAGCGGTTTGCATGGGCTTCAGAGGGATTGGATGGGATAAGAATGGGTTTAGAGGCGTTTTGTGCGATTTAGAGGGAGTTTAGTGGAGTTAATAGGGGTTTAGTCAGGTTTAGCTGGGCTTGGATAAATTTAGAGGGGGTTAGATATGTTTAGAGGGGCTTAGAGGGGATTGGGGGGGGGTTTATAGGGGTTTAGAGAGGATTTTGAGGGCTTTTGAGGAATTCAGAGGGGGTTTAGTGGGGATTATAGGGTTTTATGTGATTTAGAGGGATTTAGATGTGGTTTCGATGGGTTTAGCGGCGTTCATAGGGAATTCCAGGGGTTTTAATAGGTTTGGAGGTGTTAGAGGGGTTTAGATGTTGTTGCGATGGGTTTAGATGCGTTCATAGGGAATTAGAGGGGTTTTCAGGGGTTTAGAGGTGATTAGAGTGGTTTAGAGGGGTTTAGGGGAGTTTAGAGGGACTTTAGAATTTTTTTGAGGGATTTAGTGGGGTTTTAGTGGGGTTAAGAGGGTTTGGAGATTTTTAGAGGGGTTTACAGGGGTTTGGGGAGGTTGGAGGTGCTTCAGAACGGTTTTAAGGGATTTAGAGGTGTTTTGGTGGGGTTTAGTGGGGTTTAGAGGGGTTTAGAGCGGGTTTGGAGGGAATTTAGTGTGTTTAGAGGGGGCTTGGAGGGGTTTGGAGAGGGTATCGAGGGGTTCTGAGGGATGTAGAGCATATTTAGTGTGCTAGAGGGGATAAGATGGGTTTAAAGGGGTGAGAGTGGTGGAGAGGGGGTTTAGAGGGGTTTAGATATGTTTAGAGGTGTTTAGATGGGTTGGGTGTTCAGAGTGGGTTGGAGGGGCTTAGAAGGGTTTACATTGGTTTTCAGGGGTTCAGAGGTGGTTTGGGTTTAGAGGGATTTATATTAGGTTAATAGGGGCTTAAATGCTTAGTGTTGATTTCGGGGTGTTTAGAAGGGTATATATGGGGTTTAGATGAATTTGATGCGGTTAGAAGGATTTTAGAGGCGATGGAGTGGTTTAGATGGGTTTCGATGGGGTTGGAGGGGTTTAGTGTTGTTTAGAGGTGTTTAGAGAGCGTTAAGGTGTTTTACAGGGATTTAAAGTGGGTGTAGAGGGGGTTGGAGGGGGTTTAGAGGGGTTTTGAGGAATTCATAGAGGGTTTAGTTGGATTTAGAGGGAGTTTAGACTGTCTATAGGGGGTTTATAGGGGGTTTAGAGGGGCATTAGAATGGGTTTCGAGACGGCTTATAGGGGATTCTTTTTTTTGTTTAATTTCTTTTATTAGAAGTAATCGATTTACAATATTGTAAACAGTTTTGCAAACATCAACTTAATTCTAAATTTTTAAAATAACCCATTGAAAGATATTATCTTCTATTTTTTAGGAAAAAAAGATAGAGATAGAGTAGTTTTAAATCAATAAGAGAGTGATTAAATAATAATTTGATTATATAAAAGAGAAAAAGAAAATAGAAAAAGAAAGTAAAGTTACCAGAAAAATAAAAAAATATTATATATATATATATAAATGAAAAACAACCAGATATGTTTTATCTAAAACTATTACAAATAATAGTATCAGTGAAGACATGCTTATTTATCCTAGTATAAGAATATGTTAATCTCATCAAGTCCCGCAGGGTACCCGTCAAGCTGTGTTGTCAAGAGCAGCTACTTCTCTAGGTACTGTATATATGGAGACCATATTTGTTCGAAAGAATTATATTTGTCCAGTAGGACAAATCTGATTCTTTCCAATTGTAACGTCTCCAACATTTCTGCCGCCCACATTTTAATTGTGGGGGTTAAAGTTCCCTTCCAAAATTTCAATATTATTTTTTTCCCTATTATCAAACAGTAATCAAAGAAATTTCTTTGATTTACTGTAAGGACCGAGTTTGAATCCAAAATTCCAAGTATTATTATGTTTGCGTCTGGATCCAATCTAATTTTAAAAACCTCAGAGATAACCTTAACAATTTCTGTCCAGTAATGATTCAATTTGGAACATGTAGCAAAACTGTGTGTTAAATTTGCTTCTAAATTCTTACATTTATCACAAATTGCAGAGAGATTGGGAAAGATACTATTTAATTTAGTTTTTGAGTAATGTAATCTATATAATACTTTAAATTATATCAGTGTATGTCTGGCATTTAACGAACACCGATGTATTTGCTGTAAACTTTCTTCCCAGATTTCTTTTGATATAGATAACCCAATTTCTTTTTCCCATACTTGCCGATATGTTTCAGTTGTTGGTTTCTCCTTATCCAAAATTATGTTATATATATATGCTATTAATTTTTCTGTATTTGGATGTAAATTAAACACATCATCTAATAATCCTGGCAATTTATTTTTGTAATCTTGTGTGTTGGATTTTATATAATCTCTAATTTGTAAGTACCTAAACAAATGTTGCGGAGACAGTCCGTAAATCTCTTGTAACTCTTGAAATAAAAGAAATTTTCCTTTACTATAAAGGTGTTCTATCCTTTTAATTCCTAAATCATCCCAATGTCTAAACCCTCCATCCAATATAGGGGGTCTAAATAATGGGTTTTTCATTATTGGTAATCTGAATGAAAGATTATCTAATTGTAAAGTCTTAACTATTTGTTTCCAAATACGTCTATTATTATAAATTATAGGGTTATCCCTATACATTTTTTTTTGTACATCCTTTGGAGCAAAGAGAATCGAGCCTACCTTATAAGGTAAACTATCTTCCTTTTCCATCTTTAACCACATTGGTTCCTGATCCACATTTACCCACCAAAAATTCATATTCTTAATCTGAACTGCCCAAAAGTAATATAAAAAATTTGGAAGTGCTAATCCTCCATTTATCTTAGATTTACATAAATGTTTTTTACTTGTTCTATGATTTTTATAATCCCAAATAAAACTATAAATAATATTATCTATTTTTTTTTAAAAAGTCTTTGGGAGAAAAAAAGGAATAGCCTGAAACAAATATAATAATTGTGGTAAAAACACCATCTTTATAGCATTTATTCTACCAATCATGGATATAGGAAGTGTTTTCCAATACAGAATATTTTTTTTAAGTTTATCTAATAATAGAGGGTAATTAGATTTAATTAGAGAATTATAAGATTTAGTTACATTAATTCCTAAATATTTAAATTTGTCTTTAACTAATTTTAATGGATATTGTTGTAATATGTTTAAATTAATTCCTGTTATAGGCATAATATCACTTTTGTTCCAATTAATCCTAAATCCAGCAAATGTACCAAATTTAGTTATAACATTAAACAGCTTTGGTATACTAATTTCCGGTTTTGTAATATAAATCAACACGTCACCTGCATATAAAGATATTTTGTTGGTTGTAGTGTCGGTATTATAGCCATAGATTTCAGGTTCAGATCTGATTCTTTCCGCCAAAGGCTCTATCATCAAAACGAATAATAAAGGCGATAATGGACATCCCTGTCTACAACCCCTAAAGAGTTTAAATTTAGCTGATAACATTTGATTAGTTAAGATTCTTGCCGTTGGATTATAGGGGATTCTGAGGGATATAGGGGGGATTTAGTGGGGTTAATATGGGTTTCGACGGGTTTAGAGGGTTTAGATGGGCTTGGACAGGTTCAGAGAAGTCTACATGTTGTGAGGGGTTTAGGGGTATTTAGGTGTGTTTATTGGTGGTTTAGTGGTGCTTAGAGGGATTTAGAGAGGGTTAGATGTGGTGTCGATGGGTTTAGAGGCGTTCATAGGGAATTAGATGGGTTTTAGATGGGTTTAGATGTGTTCAGGGGAGGTTAGAGGGGCTTTAGAACGGTTTTAAGGAATTTAGAGGGGTTTTGATGGGGATAAGAGGGTTTTAGAGATGATTAGAGAGGGTTTAGAGGGTATTTAGTGGGTTTGGGGTGGTGGAGGGGCTTAGAGAGGGTTAGGGGTTCTGAGGAATGTAGAGCGGGGTTAGTGTGGTGGAGGGGTTTAGAGGGTTTTGAGTGGTTGAGAGGGGTTTAGAGGGGTTTAGAGGGGTTCGGAGGGGGTCAGATATGTCCAGAGGGGGTTTAGAAGGTTTTACTGGGTGTTTAGAGGGGTTTAGAGTGGTATAGAAGTGTTTAAAGTGGTTTTCATGGGTTTAGAGGAGGTTTGGGTTTAGAGGGGTTTATATTGAGATTTTGAGGAATTCAGAGGGGGTTCAGTGGGTTTAAAGGGGTTTATATTGGTTTAGAGATTGTTTAGAGGTGTTTAGGTGGTGTTTAGAGGGGTTTAGAGACTTTAGAGTTAAGTAGAGTTGGTTTAGAGGTATTTAATGGTGGCTTGGAGGGGTTTAGAGAGGTGTACGTGTTTAGAGGGGTTTAGAGGTGTTTAGAAGGGTTTCCGATGATTTCTAGGTGTTCAGAAGGGTTTAGTGGGGTTTGGAGAGGTGTAGGGGAGGTTAGATGGGATGTAGCACGATTTGAGGGATTCAACGAGTTTAGTTGGGTTTAGAGGGATTTAGAGAGGGTTTAGAGGTGTTCCGAGGGATGTAGAGGGGATTTAGTGGGGTAGAGGGGTTTAGAGGTGTTTCAAGGGGGTTTAGTGTTAATAGCTGGTTTAGATTGTGTTTGGAGATGTTTGTGAGGGTTTGGAGGTTGTATAGAGGTGTTTATAGGGTGTTTAGAGGGAGTTAGAGGTGGTTTAGAGGTGATTTAGAGGTGATTTAGAGGGATTTTGAGGTGGCTTAAACGGGTTTAGAGGTGTTTACAGGGGTCTAGATTTGACTCAAAAAAGGGATTTATGGGTTTAGATGGGCTTAGAAGAGGGTTAGAAGCGTTTTGTGGTGTTTAAAGGGAGTTTAGAGTGTTTTTAGGGGGTTTAGAAGGGGTTTAGAGGGGCTTTGGAAAGGGTTTAGAGACGGTTTATAGGGGGTTTTGAGGGATTTAGAGGAGATTTAGTGGGGTCAATAGGGGTTTAGACGGCTTTAGATGGTTTAGATGGGCTTGGATACGTTTAGAGGGGTTTAGGGGGGTTTATAGGGGGTTTAGTGGGGTTTAGATGGGTTTAGAGGGACTTAGAGGGAGTTGGATGTGCTGTCGATGGGTTTAGATGCGTTCACAGGGAATTAGATGGGTTTTAGATGTGTTTTTAGGTGTTTCGGGGAGGTTAGATGGGATTTAGAACGGTTTTAAGTGATTTAGAAGGGGGTTGGTGTGGTTAATATGGGTTTAGAGATGTTTAGACGGGGTTATAGGTATATAGTGGGTTTAGAGATGGTTTGGAGGGGTTTGGAGAGGGTCAACTGCTACTGATAGATGTAGAGCGGATTTAGTGTGGTAGAAGGGCTTAGAGGGTTTTAGTGGGTTTAGAGTGGTTTAGAGGGGTTTGGGGAGGTTTAGAGGGGTTTAGATATGTCTAGAGCGGTTCAGAGGGGTTTACTGGGTGTTTAGAGGGCTTAAGAGGAGTATAGAAATGTTGGCAGTTGTTTTCAGGGGTCTGGAGGAGGTTTGGGTTTAGAGGGTATTATAGGAGGTTTACAGGGGCTTAGATGCTTAGTGTTGATTTCGGAGTGTTTAGAAGGGTGTATATGGAGTTTAGAAGAAAGGGAGGATTAGAAGGGTTTTAGAGGCGTTAGAGGGGTTTAGAGGGGTGCAGATGGGGTTGGAGGAGTTTATTGTTGTTTAGAGGTGTTTGGAGAGGTTTAAGGTGGTTTACAGGAATTTAAAGTGGGTGTAAAGTGGTTAGATGGGGCTTTAAGGGGTATTGAGGGGTTTAGATGGGGTTATATGTTTAGAGATTGTTTGGATGGGTTTAGGGAATGTTTAGAGGGGTTTAGAGGTCTGTAGAGTTATCTAGAGGGTTTAGAGGTGGCAGGGAGGTGTTTAGAGGGGTGCCTGTGTTTAGAGGGGTTTAGAGTGGTTTAGAAGGGTTTGCAATGATTTCTAGGGGTTTAGAGGGGTTTGGAGTGGTGCAGGGGTGGTTAGATGGGATTTAGAACGACTTTCAGGGACTCAGGGATTTTTAGAGGGGTTGGAGGTGTTTAGACGGGATTTAGTGGGGTTTAGTGGGTTTCGAGTGGTGTAGGGAAGGCAAGATGGGATTTAGAACGATTTTGTGGGATTCAAGCGAGTTTAGTTGGGTTTAGAGGGATTTACAGAGGGTTTAGAGGTGTTCCGAGGGATGTAGAGGGGATTTAGTGAGGTAGAGGGGTTTAGAGGTGTTTAAAGGGGATTTAGAGTGTTAATAGGGGGTTTAGATGGGGTTTAGAGGGGTTTGTATGGGTTTAGAGGTTGTATAGAGGGTGTTTAGAGGGTGTTTAGAGGGCTTTAGAGGGATTTAGAGATGGTTTAGAGGGGTTTTGAGGTGGCTTGGAGGGGTTTAGAGGGGATTACATGGGATTAGATTTGATTTAGGGAGGTTTAAAGGGGTTTGCATGGGGTTTAGAGGGATTAGATAGAATTAGAAAGGGGTTAGACGCGTTTTGTGGGATTTAGAGGGAGTTTAGATGTGTTCAGAGAACGTTTAGAGTGTTTATAGGCGATTTAGAGGGCGTTTAGAGGGACTTTAGAACGCGTTTGGAGACGGTTTTTAGGGGTTTTGAGGGATATAGATGGGATTTAGTGAGGTTAATAGGGGTATAGACGGGTTTAGAGTGTTTAGATGGGCTTGGATAGGTTTGGCGGGGGTTAGATATGTTTAGGGTGGTTTAGGGGCGTTTATACGGGGTTAGAGGGGATTTTGAGCGGTTTTGAGGAATTCAGAGGGGGTTTAGTGGGGATTAGAGGTTATTGAGGGATTCAGAGGGGGTTTGGTGGGGTTGAGAGATGTTACGAGGGGGTTTAGAGGATATATAGGGGGTTTAGAGGGGGTTTGGAGGGGTTTAGATAGGTTTTAAGGGGGTTCTGATGGATGTAGAGCGGATTTAGTGCGGTAGAGGGGATTAGAGGTGTTTAAAGGGTTTGGAGTGGTGTAGAGGGTTTTAGAGGGGTTTAGAAGGGTTTACAGTGGTTTTCAGGGGTTAAGAGGGGTTTGGGTTTGGAGGGATTTATAGGAGGTTTATAGGGGCTTAGATGCTTAGTGTTGATTCCAGGGTGTTTAGAAGGGTATATAAGGGGTTTGGATGAATTAGATGGGGTTAGAAGGGTTTTAGAGGCGTTAGAGGGGTTCAAAGGGGTTTAGATGGGATTGGAGGGGTTTAGGGTGACTTAGGGGTGTTTCGAGAGGGCTAAGGTGGTTTACAGTTATTGAAAGTGGGTGTAGACGGGGTTAGAGGGGCTTTGAGGGGTTTGAGGAATTCAGAGGAGTTTACTGGGGTTTACAGGGTTTATATGGGTTTGGAGATTGTTTAGAGTAGTTTAGGGGGTGTTTAGAGGGGTTTAGACGGCTTTAGAGTTCGTTGGAGGTGGTTTAGGGGGATTTAGAGGTGGCTTGGAGGGGTTCGTGGAGTGTAGGGGTGTTTAGAGGGGTTTAGATGGGATAGAAGGGTTTACAGTGATTGTCAAGGGTTTAGAAGGGGTTTAGAGGGGGTTAGTGTGGTGTAGAGGAGGTTAGATGGGATTTCGAACGATTATACGGGATTCAGAGGGGGTTTAGTGGCGTTTAGAAACATAGAAACATAGAAAATAGGTGCAGGAGTAGGCCATTCGGCCCTTCGAGCCTGCACCGCCATTCAATGTGATCATGGCTGATCATCCAACTCAGTATCCCGTACCTGCCTTCTCTCCATACCCCCTGATCCCTTTAGCCACAAGTGCCACATCTAACGCCCTCTTAAATATAGCCAATGAACTGGCCTCAACTACCTTCTGTGGCAGAGAATTCCAGAGACTCACCACTCTCTGTGTAAAGAATGTTTTCCTCATTTCGGTCCTAAAGGAATTCCCCCTTATCCTTAGACTGTGACCCCTTGTTCTGGACTCCCCCAACATCGGGAACAATCTTCCAGCATCTAGCTTGTCCAACCCCTTAAGAATTTTGTAGGTTTCTATAAGATCCCCCCTCAATCTTCTAAATTCCATCGAGTACAAACCGAGTCTATCCAATCTTTCCTCATATGAAAGTCCTGACATCCCAGGAATCAGTCTGGTGAATCTTCTCTGTACCCCCTCTATGGCAAGGATGTCTTTCCTCAGATTTGGAGACCAAAACTGTACGCAGTACTCCAGGTGTGGCCTCACCAAAACCCTGTACAACTGCAGTAGAACCTCCCTGCTCCTATACTCAAATCCTTTCGCTATGAATGCTAACATACCATTTGCTTTCTTCACTGCCTGCTGCACCTGCATGCCTACTTTCAATGACTGGTGTACCATGACACCCAGGTCTCGTTGCATCTCCCCCTTACCTAATCTGCCACCATTCAGATAATAGTCTACCCTCATGTTTTTGCCACCAAAGTGGATAACCTCACATTTATCCACATTGTACTGCATCTGCCATGCATCTGCCCATTCACTCAGCCTATCCAAATCACCCTGCAGCCTCCAAGCATCCTCCTCACACCTAACTATACCCCCCAGCTTGGTATCATCTGCAAATTTGGAGATGTTGCATTGAATTCCCTCGTCCAAATCATTAATATATATTGTAAATAGCTGGGGTCCCAGCACTGAGCCTTGCGGCACCCCACTAGTCACTGCCTGCCATTCTGAAAAGGACCCGTTTACTCCTACCCTTTGCCTCCTGTCTGCTAGCCAGTTCTCTATCCACATCAATACTGAACCCCCAATACCGTGTGCTTTAAGTTTGTATGCTAATCTCTTATGCGGGACCTTGTCGAAAGCCTTCTGAAAGTCTAGATATAACACATCCACTGGTTCTCCCTTATCCACTCTACTAGTTACATCCTCGAAAAATTCTATCAGATTTGTCAGACATGATTTACCTTTCGTAAATCCATGCTGACTTTGTCCAATGATTTCACCACTTTCCAAATGCGCTGCTATCCCATCTTTAATAACTGACTCTAGCAGTTTCCCCACTACCGATGTTAGACTAACTGGTCTGTAATTCCCCGCTTTCTCTCTCCCTCCTTTTTTAAAAAGTGGGGTTACATTAGCTACCCTCCAATCCTCAGGAACTACTCCAGAATCTAAGGAATTTTGAAAAATTATCACTAATGCATCCACTATTTCTGTGGCTACCTCCTTGAGTACTCTGGGATGCAGACTATCTGGCCCTGGGGATTTATCGGCCTTCAATCCGTTCAATTTACCCAACACCACCTCCCGGCTAACCTGGATTTCACTCAGTTCCTCCATCTTATTTGATCCCCGTTCCACTGCTATTTCCGGCAGATTATTTATGTCTTCCTTAGTGAAGACAGAACCAAAGTAGTTATTCAATTGGTCTGCCATGTCCTTGTTCCATGTCCTTGTTTAGAGGGGTTTAGACCGGTTTAGAGGGTGTAGAGAAGCTTGGATGTGTTTTTAGGGGGTTTGATATGTTTAGCGGTATTTAGAGGGGGTTAGAGGGTTTTAGACGGGTTTACATGTTGTTTCGATGGGTATAGAGGCGTTAAGAGGAAACTAGATGGGGTGTAGAGGGGTTTAGAGGTGTATAGATGGGGTTGGGGGAGTTTAGGGGAGGTCAGAGCGGCTTTAGAACTGTTTTGAGGGATTTAGAGGGGGTTTCGTGGGGTTAAGAGGGGTTTGGAGGTATTTAGATGGGGTTTCGTACATTTATATGGGGATTAGAGTGGGGTTGGAAGGGTTTAGAGAGGGGTGAGAGGGGTTCCGAGGGATATAGGGGGGATTTATTGGGGTAGAGTGGTTTAGAGTTATTTAGGGGGGGTTTGGAGGGTTTTTTTAGCGGGATTCGATGGGGTTTAGAGGGGTTTGTATGGGTTTAGAGGCTGTATAGAGGGGTTTAGAGTGTGTTTAGACGTGTTTAGAGCGGTTTTGAAGGGTTTACATTCGTTTTCAGGTGTTCACGTTTGGGTTTAGAGGGATTTATAGGAGGTTTATAGGGGCTTAGATGATTAGTGTTGATTTCGGGGTGTTTAGAAGGGTTTATATGGGGTTGAGATGAATTAGCTGGGGATACAAGGGTTTGGAGGCGTTGGAGGGGTTTAGATATGTTTTAGATGGGATTGGATGGGGTTTAGATGTGGTTTCGATGGGTCCAGAGGCTTTCATATGGAACTAGAGAGGGGTTTAGAGGGGTTGAGAGGTGTTTAGAGGGTTTTATATGGGTTAGGGGAGGATGAGCTGTAGAACGGTTGGGAGGCATTTAGAGGGGGTTTGGTGGGGATGAGAAGGGGTTATAGGCATTTAGATGGGGTTTAGAGGGTTCATAGGGGGTTTAGAGTGGGTTTGGAGGGGTTTAGATAGGGGTTTGCGGGCTTTCGAGGGATGTAGAAGGGATTTAGTGGGGTAGAGGGGTTTAGAGGTGTTTAGAGGGATTTAGAGGGCTTATAAGTGGTGTAGATGGGGTTTAGAGGGGTTTAGATGTGCTCAGACGGGGTTAGAGGGGCTTAGAGTGGTTCAGGTGTGTTTAGAGGGGTTTGGAGCATTGAGTGGGGTTTAGATGGTTTTAGAGGGGTTTACTGGGCGTTTAGAGGGGTTTAGAAGAGTTTACAGTGGTCTTGAGGGGTTTAGAGGGGTTTGGGTTGAAAGGGATTTATGGGTGGTTTGGGGTTAGAAGTGTTTTAGAGGCGTTAGCGGGGTTTAGAGAGGTTTAGAGGTGCTTTGATGTGTTTAGAGCGGTTTACGGTAGTTTACAGGGATTTAAAGGGGGTTTAGCGAGGGTTCGAGGGCGTATTGATGTGTTGTGAGGAATTCAGAGGGAGTTTAGTGGGTTTAGACTGGTTTGGACGAGTTTAGAGCGGTTTAAGGTGTGTTCGATGGGTTTAGAGGTGTTTAGAATGATTTAGATGGAGTTTAGAGGGGTTTATAATGGGTTTAGATGGGTTTGGATGGGTGTGGAGGAGTATAGAGTTGTTTAGAAGTGTTTATTGGGGTTATAGAGCGTTTTAGAGGGGCTTTACAGGGCGTTTAGAGGGGTTCAGGGGAGGTTGGGGTTTGGAACGCTTTTGAGGGAATCAGAGGGGGTGGAATGGATTACAGGGATTTAGAGTGTGTTTAGAGTGGCTTAGAGGGAGTTTAGAGGGGATAGAGTGGTTTCGATGGTTTTTAAAGGGGATTGGAGAGGTTGAGATGGTATTAGAGGGGTTTGAATTGGCTTAGAGTGTGTTTAAAGGGGTTTAGAGGGAGTTAGAGTTGTTTAGAGGTGGTTTTGAGGTGTTTAGATGGGGTTTGGAGGGGGTTAGACTGGTTGAGGTGGTGCTTAGAGGGGTTTAGAAGGGTTTATTGTGGTTTTCAGGGGTTTAGAGGGGGTTTTGAGGGATAGAAAGCGGGTTAATATGGGTTTAGATGGGTTTAGATTTGATTTTGCCGGGTTTAGAGGGGTTTGCATGGGCTTCAGAGGGATTGGATGGGATAAGGATGGGTTTAGAGGCGTTTTGAGCGATTTAGAGGGAGTTTAGTGGAGTTAATAGGGGTTTAGTCGGGTTTAGAGGGTTTAGGTGGGCTTGGATAGGTTTAGAGCGGGTTAGCTATGTTTAGCGGGGCTTAGAGGGGATTAGGCGGGTTTATAGGGGGTTAGAATGATTCAGAGGCGTTAGATGTGGTTTCGATGGGTTTAGAGGCGTTCATAGGGAATTCAAGGGGTTTTCGTAGGTTTAGAGGTGTTAGAGGGGTTTAGATGTTGTTGCGATGGGTTTAGAGGCGTCCATAGGGAATTAGAGGGGTTTTCAGGGGTTTAGTGGTGTTTAGAGGGGTTTAGAGGGGTTTAGGGGAGTTTAGAGGGATTTTATAGAAAGGTTTTGATGGATTTAGAGTGGTTTCGGTGGGGTTAAGAGTGTTCAGAGATTTTTAGAGGGGTTTATAGCGGTTTAGGGGAAGTTGGAGGTGCTTTAGGACGGGTTTAAGGGATTTAGATGGGGTTTTGGTGGGGTTAAGTGGGGTTTAGAGGTGTTTAGAGGGGGTTTAGAGGGAATATAGGGTGTTTAGAGGGGACGGAGGGGTTTGGAGAGGGTATCGAGGGGTTCTGAGGGATGTAGAGCAGATTTAGTGTGGTAGATGGGATAAGGTGGGTTTAAAGGAGAGAGTGGTGTAGAGGGGGTTAAGAGGGGTTTAGATATGTTTAGAGGGGTTTAGATGCGTTGGGTGTTCAGAGGGGTTTGGAGGGGTTTAGAAGGGTTTACAGTGGTTTTCAGGGGTTCAAAGGTGGTTTGGGTTTAGAGGGATTTGTATGAGGTTTATAGGGGCTTAGATGCATAGTGTTGATTTCGGGGTGTTTAGTAGGGTATATATGGGGTTTAGATTAATTTGATGCGGTTAGAAGGGTTTTAGAGGCGTTAGAGTTGTTTAATGGGTTTCGATGGGGTTGGAGGGGTTCAGTGTTGTTTAGAGGTGTTTTGAGAGTTTTAAGGTGGTTTACAGGGATTTAAAGTGGGTGTAGAGGGGTAAAAGGGGGTTTAGAGGGGTTTTGAGGAATTCATAGAGGGTTTAGTGGGGTTTAGATGAGTTTATATGGGTTTAGAGATTGTTTAGAGGGGTTGAGGGGGGATGTTTAGATGCGTTTAGCGGGCTTATTTAGAGGTGGTTTAGAGAGATTTAGTTGCGGCTTGGAGGGGTTTGGAGGGGTGTAGTAGTGATTTGGATGGGTTTAGATGGGTTTAGAAAGTTTTACAGTGATTTCCGGGGGTTTAGAGGGGGTTTAGATGGGTTTAAATTGGCGTAATGGAGGTTAGTTCGGATTTAGATCCATTTTGAGAGATTCAGAGGGGGTTTAGTGGGGTTTAGAAGTGTTTAGACGGGTTTAGAGGGGCTTGGATGCGTTTATAGGGGTTTAGATATGCTTAGTGGTGTTTAGAGGGGGTTAGAGGGATTTAGAGGGGTTTAGATGTGGGTTCGATGGGTTTAGATGCGTTAAGAGGGAACTAGATGGTGTTTAGATGGGTTTTGAGGTGTTTAGATGGGTTACAGGGGGTTAGGTGAGGTTAGATGGGGCTTTAGAACGGTTTTGAGGGACTTGGAGGGGGTTTGCTGGGGTTAAGAGGGGTTTAGAGGTGTTTAGATGGGGCTTCGAGAGTTTATATGGGGTTGAGAGTGGGTTTCGTGGAGTTAAGAGGGGATAGATGGGTTTAGAAGGTTGTTTAGTGCTCATAGGGGGTTTAGAGTGGTTGAGAGTGTGTTTCGAGAGGGTTTATAAGTAGTTTTGAGGGATGTAGAGAAGATTTGTTGTGGATAATGGGGTGTTTAGACGGGTTTAGAGGGATATAGATGGGTTTAGTGGGGGCTGATTGTGGTTAGAGGGGGTTTGAGGGTGTCTGGGGAATTCAGAGGGCGTTTATTGGGGTTTAGAGGGGTTTGAAGGGGTTTAGATGTGGTTTCGATGGGTTTAGAGCCGTTTAGAGGGAAAGCAGGGTTTTCCGTGAGTTTAGAGGAATTTAGAGGGGTTTAGGGGATGTTAGAGTTGCTTTGGAACGCTTTTTAGGGTTTGAGGTGGGGTTTATTGGGGCTTAGGTGGGGTTTAGAGGGGGTTATAATGGTTTAGAGCGGGTTTACAGTTGTTTTAGGGTATTTAGAGGGGATTAGAGGGGTTTAGCGGGGGTTAGAATATGATTAAATCGGTTCAGAGGGAGTTTAGAGGGGTTTAGAGGCGTTAGAGCAGTTTGGAGGGGTTTGGAGGGGTTTGGTGAGGTTTTGAGGAGTTTTGAGGAATTCAGTGGGGGTAAGAGGGGTTTACTCGGCGTTAAGAGGGGTTTAGAGGGGTTTAGAATAGTTTACAGTGGGTTTCATGGATTTAGAGGTGGCTTAGACGGGTTTAGAGGGGTTTGTAGGAGGTTTATTGGGATTTAGATGGGTTTTAAGTTGATTTAGGGGTTGGTTTAGAGTGGTTGATATGTGTTTAGAAGTTGTTTGGTCGGGGTTAGATGATGTTTAGAGCGGTTTATATCGGTTTAGATTGATTTAGTGGTGGTATAGATGGATTTAGAGGGGCGTAGGGGAGGGGTTCAGAGGGGCGTAGGGGAGTTTAGAGGGGTTTAGGGGTTTAGAAAGGGTGACTGTGCTTTTCAGGGCTTTAGAGTGGGTTTAGAGGGGTGATGGAGAGATTAGAGGTGCTTTAGAACGGTTTTGATGGATGCAGAAGGGGGCTAGGGGCTTATAGGGATTTAGAGTGGGTTTAGAGAGGTTATAAGTGTATTTAGAGCAGTTGAGAGGGAATTTAGAGCGGGTTTGGATGGGCTGAGAGGGTTGTTAGAGGGGCCTATAGGGTTTTACAGTTGTTTAGAGGGGATTTGGAGTGGGTTTGGAGTGGGTTTGATGGGTTTACTGGGGGATTAGAGGAGTTTGGAGGGGTTTAGAAGAGTTTACAGTGGATTTCATGGATTTAGAGGCGCTTTAGAGGGGTTTATGGGGATTTTGAGGGATTATGGGGGGATTTAGTGGGGTTAATAGGGGTTCCGACGGGTTTAGAGGGTTTAGATGGGCTTGGATAGGTTTAGAGGGGTTTACATATGTCTAGAGGGGGTTACAGGGGTTTAGGCGTGTTTATTGGTGGTTTAGGGATGGGTTTAGAGTGGTGCTTAGAGGGATTTAGAGAGGGTTAGATGGGTTTAGAGGCGTTCATACGGAATTAGATGGGTTTAGAGGTGTTTAGGGGAGGTTGGAGGGGCTTTAGACCGGTTTTAAGGAATTTAGAGGGGGTTTGAAGGGTTAAGAGGGTTTTAGAGATGTATAGAGAGGGTTTAGAGGGTATTTAGTGGGTTTGGGGGGGGGGGGGGTTGGAGGGGCTTAGAGAGGGTTAACAGGGGTTCTGAGGAATGTAGAGCGGAGTTAGTGTGGTAGAGGAGTTTAGAGGGTTTTGAGTTGGTTTGAGGGGTTTATGGGGGTTTATATGGGTTTGGAGGGGGGTCAGATATGTCTAGAGGGGTTTAGAAGGTTTTACTGGGTGTTTAGAGGGTTTTAGAGGGGAATAGAAGTGGTTACAGTGGTTTCCATGGGTTTAGAGGAGGTTTGGGTTTAGAGGGATTTATAGGAGGTTTATAGGGGTTTATATGCTTACATTTCATTTCGGGGTGTTTAGAAGGGTTTATATGAAGTTTAGATGAATTAGATAGGGTTAGAAGGGTTTTAGAGGCGTTAGAGGGGTTTAGATGGGTGTAGGTGGGGTTGGAGGGGTATAGGCTGGTTTGAGGTGTTTAGAGAGGTTCCCGGTGGTTTACAGGGATTTAAAGTGGGTGTAGAGAGGGTGAGAGTTTTTTTTTTAAGATTTGGAAGAATTCATTGGGGGGTTCAGTGGTTTTAAAGGGGTTCATATTGGTTTAGAGATTGTTTAGAGGGGTCTAGGGGGTGTTTGGAGGGGTTTAGAGACTTTAGAATTAAGTAGAGATGGTTTAGAGGTATTTAATGGTGGCTTGGAGGGGTTTAGAGGGGTGCATGTGTTTAGAGGGGTTTAGAGGGGTTTAGAAGGGTTTACAATTATTTCTAGGTGTTCAGAGGGGGTTTAGTGGGGTTTGGAGTGGTGTAGGGGAGGTTAGATGGGATGTAGCACGATTTGAGGGATTCAGGGGTTTAGTGGGGTTTCGAGGGGTTTAAAAAGGGTTTCGAGCGGTTTCGAGCGACGTAGAGGGGATTTAGTTTGTTAGAGGGGTTTAGAGGTGTTTAAAGGGGGTTTAGTGTTAATAGGGGGTTTAGATTGGGTTTGGAGGTGTTTGTGTGGGTTTAGAGGTTGTATAGAGGGGTTTAGAGGGTGTTTAGAGGGCGTTAGAGGGATTTAGACGTGGTTTCGAGGTGATTTAGAGGTGGTTTGAACGGGTTTAGAAGTGTTTACATGGGTCTAGATTTGATTAAGGGGGTTTAAATGGGATTTATGGGGTTTAGATGGGATTAGAAAGGGGTTAGACGCGTTTTGTGGTGTTTAGAGGGAGTTTAGAGTGTTTATAGGGGGTTTAGAAGGGGTTTAGAGGGGCTTTAGGAAGGGTTTATAGGGGGTTTATAGGGGGTTTGTGGGAATTAGAGGAGATTTAGTGGGGTCAATCGGGGTTTAGACGGCTTCAGATGGTTTAGATGGGCTTGCATATGTTTAGAGGGGCTTAGGAGGGTTTATAGTGGGTTTAGTGGGGTTTAGATGGGTTTAGAAGGACAGGGGGTGTTACATGTGGTGCCGATGGGTTTAGATGCGTTCACAGGGAATTAGATGGGTTTTAGATGTGTTTAGGGGAGGTTCGAGGGGGCTTTCGGACGGTTTTAAGTGATTTACAGGGGGGTTGGTGGGGTTAAGATGCGTTTAGAGATGCTTAGACAGGGTTTGTATGGTATATAGGGGGTTTAGAGGTGGTTGGGAGGGGTTTGGAGAGGGTTAACTGCTACTGATAGATGTAGAGCGGATTTAGTGTGGTAGAGGGGCTTAGAGGGTTTAGAGTGGTTTAGAGGGGTTTAGAGGGGTTTAGAGGGGTTTAGAGAGGTTTAGAGGGGTTTAGATATGTCTAGAGCGGGTTAGAGGGGTTTACTGGGTGTTTAGAGGGCTTTAGAGGAGTATAGAAATGTTGGCAGTTGTTTTCACGGGTCTGGAGGAGGTTTGGGTTTAGAGGGATTTATAGGAGGTTTATAGGGGCTTAGATGCTTAGTGTTGATTTCGGAGTGTTTAGAAGGGTGTATATAGCGTTTAGATGAATTAGAGAGGGTTAGAAGGGTTTTAGAGGCGTTAGAGGGGTTTAGTGGGGTGCAGATGGGGTTGGAGGAGTTTAGGGTGGTTTAGAGTTGTTTGGAGAGGTTTCAGGTGGTTTACAGGGATTTTAGGTGGGTGTAGACGGGGTTAGAGTGGGCTTTGAGGGGTTTTGAGGGGTTTACTGGGGTTTAGATGTGTTTATATCGGTTTAGGGGGTGTTCAGAGGGGTTTAGAGGTATGTAGAGTTATATAGAGGGTTTAGAGGTGGCTTGGAGGGGTTTACAGTGGTGTATGTGTTTAGAGGGGTTTAGGGTGCTTTAGAAGGGTATGGTATATAGGGGGGTTTCTAGGGGTTGAGAGGCGTTTGGAGTGGTGCAGGGGTGGTTAGATGGGATTTAGAACGATTTTCAGGGATTCAGGGCGGTTTAGTGGGGTTCAGAGGGGTTTAGATGGGATTCAGTGGGGTTTAGTGGGTTTGGAGTGGTGGAGGGAAGGTTAGATGGGATTCAGAACGATTTTGAGGGATTCAGGCGGGCTTAGTTGGGTTTAGAGGGATTTAGAGAGGGTTTAGAGGTGTTCCGAGGGATGTAGAGGGGATTTTGTGGGGTAGAGGGGTTTAGAGGTGCTTAAAGGGGGTTTAGAGTGTTAATAGGGGGTTTAGATGGGGTTTATATGGGTCTATATGGGTTTAGAGGTTTATAGAGGGTGTTTAGAAGGTGTTTACAGGGCTTTAGAGGGATTTACAGATGGTTTAGAGGGGTTTTGAGGTGGCTTGGAGGGGTTTAGAGGGGATTACATGGGTTTAGATTTGATTTAGGGAGGTTTAAAGGGGTTTGCATGGGGTTTAGAGGGATTAGATAGAATTAGAAAGGGGTTAGACGCGTTTTGTGGGATTTAGAGGGAGTTTAGATGTGTTCAGAGAACGTTTAGAGTGTTTATAGGCGATTTAGAGGGCGTTTAGAGGGGCTTTAGAACGCGTTTGGAGACGGTTTTTAGGGGTTTTGAGGGATATAGATGGGATTTAGTGAGGTTAATAGGGGTATAGACGGGTTTAGAGTGTTTAGATGGGCTTGGATAGGTTTGGCGGGGGTTAGATATGTTTAGGGTGGTTTAGGGGCGTTTATACGGGGTTAGAGGGGATTTTGAGCGGTTTTGAGGAATTCAGAGGGGGTTTAGTGGGGATTAGAGGTTATTGAGGGATTCAGAGGGGGTTTGGTGGGGTTGAGAGATGTTACGAGGGGGTTTAGAGGATATATAGGGGGTTTAGAGGGGGTTTGGAGGGGTTTAGATAGGTTTTAAGGGGGTTCTGATGGATGTAGAGCGGATTTAGTGCGGTAGAGGGGATTAGAGGTGTTTAAAGGGTTTGGAGTGGTGTAGAGGGTTTTAGAGGGGTTTAGAAGGGTTTACAGTGGTTTTCAGGGGTTAAGAGGGGTTTGGGTTTGGAGGGATTTATAGGAGGTTTATAGGGGCTTAGATGCTTAGTGTTGATTCCAGGGTGTTTAGAAGGGTATATAAGGGGTTTGGATGAATTAGATGGGGTTAGAAGGGTTTTAGAGGCGTTAGAGGGGTTCAAAGGGGTTTAGATGGGATTGGAGGGGTTTAGGGTGACTTAGGGGTGTTTCGAGAGGGCTAAGGTGGTTTACAGTTATTGAAAGTGGGTGTAGACGGGGTTAGAGGGGCTTTGAGGGGTTTGAGGAATTCAGAGGAGTTTACTGGGGTTTACAGGGTTTATATGGGTTTGGAGATTGTTTAGAGTAGTTTAGGGGGTGTTTAGAGGGGTTTAGACGGCTTTAGAGTTCGTTGGAGGTGGTTTAGGGGGATTTAGAGGTGGCTTGGAGGGGTTCGTGGAGTGTAGGGGTGTTTAGAGGGGTTTAGATGGGATAGAAGGGTTTACAGTGATTGTCAAGGGTTTAGAAGGGGTTTAGAGGGGGTTAGTGTGGTGTAGAGGAGGTTAGATGGGATTTCGAACGATTATACGGGATTCAGAGGGGGTTTAGTGGCGTTTAGAAACATAGAAACATAGAAAATAGGTGCAGGAGTAGGCCATTCGGCCCTTCGAGCCTGCACCGCCATTCAATGTGATCATGGCTGATCATCCAACTCAGTATCCCGTACCTGCCTTCTCTCCATACCCCCTGATCCCTTTAGCCACAAGTGCCACATCTAACGCCCTCTTAAATATAGCCAATGAACTGGCCTCAACTACCTTCTGTGGCAGAGAATTCCAGAGACTCACCACTCTCTGTGTAAAGAATGTTTTCCTCATTTCGGTCCTAAAGGAATTCCCCCTTATCCTTAGACTGTGACCCCTTGTTCTGGACTCCCCCAACATCGGGAACAATCTTCCAGCATCTAGCTTGTCCAACCCCTTAAGAATTTTGTAGGTTTCTATAAGATCCCCCCTCAATCTTCTAAATTCCATCGAGTACAAACCGAGTCTATCCAATCTTTCCTCATATGAAAGTCCTGACATCCCAGGAATCAGTCTGGTGAATCTTCTCTGTACCCCCTCTATGGCAAGGATGTCTTTCCTCAGATTTGGAGACCAAAACTGTACGCAGTACTCCAGGTGTGGCCTCACCAAAACCCTGTACAACTGCAGTAGAACCTCCCTGCTCCTATACTCAAATCCTTTCGCTATGAATGCTAACATACCATTTGCTTTCTTCACTGCCTGCTGCACCTGCATGCCTACTTTCAATGACTGGTGTACCATGACACCCAGGTCTCGTTGCATCTCCCCCTTACCTAATCTGCCACCATTCAGATAATAGTCTACCCTCATGTTTTTGCCACCAAAGTGGATAACCTCACATTTATCCACATTGTACTGCATCTGCCATGCATCTGCCCATTCACTCAGCCTATCCAAATCACCCTGCAGCCTCCAAGCATCCTCCTCACACCTAACTATACCCCCCAGCTTGGTATCATCTGCAAATTTGGAGATGTTGCATTGAATTCCCTCGTCCAAATCATTAATATATATTGTAAATAGCTGGGGTCCCAGCACTGAGCCTTGCGGCACCCCACTAGTCACTGCCTGCCATTCTGAAAAGGACCCGTTTACTCCTACCCTTTGCCTCCTGTCTGCTAGCCAGTTCTCTATCCACATCAATACTGAACCCCCAATACCGTGTGCTTTAAGTTTGTATGCTAATCTCTTATGCGGGACCTTGTCGAAAGCCTTCTGAAAGTCTAGATATAACACATCCACTGGTTCTCCCTTATCCACTCTACTAGTTACATCCTCGAAAAATTCTATCAGATTTGTCAGACATGATTTACCTTTCGTAAATCCATGCTGACTTTGTCCAATGATTTCACCACTTTCCAAATGCGCTGCTATCCCATCTTTAATAACTGACTCTAGCAGTTTCCCCACTACCGATGTTAGACTAACTGGTCTGTAATTCCCCGCTTTCTCTCTCCCTCCTTTTTTAAAAAGTGGGGTTACATTAGCTACCCTCCAATCCTCAGGAACTACTCCAGAATCTAAGGAATTTTGAAAAATTATCACTAATGCATCCACTATTTCTGTGGCTACCTCCTTGAGTACTCTGGGATGCAGACTATCTGGCCCTGGGGATTTATCGGCCTTCAATCCGTTCAATTTACCCAACACCACCTCCCGGCTAACCTGGATTTCACTCAGTTCCTCCATCTTATTTGACCCCCGTTCCACTGCTACTTCCGGCAGATTATTTATGTCTTCCTTAGTGAAGACAGAACCAAAGTAGTTATTCAATTGGTCTGCCATGTCCTTGTTCCCCATGATCAATTCACCTGTTTCTGACTGCAAGGGACCAACATTTGTTTTAACTAGTCTCTTTCTCTTTACATATCTATAAAAACTTTTTTTTGTTAATAATATTTTTATTAGATGTAGTAATTTCCAAGTAGTAAAACAAATTTACAAATACCAACGTAATTCAGTAAATGTACAACTATCATATTCGCTATTATTATCTTCTGTTTTTTAGAAATAAAGAAAGAATAAGAAAAAAGGAATAGACTTTAAATCGAAAAAAAAAGAAAGAAAATGATTGTGTTTGAATAATAAAAAAAGATAAAAAGTCAAAGAGAAAAAAAAAAAAAGAAAAGAAAAAGAAAACAAACACTACTTAGTATATATCTATTCAGTATATATATATAATTCCCCTTTATGAACAATATATGGTATAATATGAATATTTAAGATAGAAACAACAAAATGTATTGTAATTATAACGTCGTATTGCGGAGACGTGTACACAAAACCCAATTAGAAAATCCATATTTTTTTCGTCAAATCCTGTCTAGTACCCATTGAGTAGTAATGCCAAGAACAGCTAGCCCTTCAAATATTGTATATATGGAGACCATATTTGTTCAAAGATTTCACATTTGTCCATTAGGACAAATCTGATTCTTTCCAAATACAAAGTCTCCAACATCTCTGCTGTCCACATTTTAATTATGGGGGTTAATGTTCCCTTCCAAAATTTCAATATTATTTTTTTCCCTATTATCAAACAGTAATCTAAGAAAATTCTTTGATTTACTGTTAATACGCATTGTGAATCCGGAATTCCTAATATTATTAACTTTGGTTCTGGATCCAGTTTAACTCTAAGAACTTCAGATATAACTCTAAAGATTTCTGTCCAATAATAACTAAGTTTTGAACACGTTACAAAACTATGTATTAAATTAGCCTCTAAATTCTGACATTTATCACAAATAGGAGAGACATTAGGAAAAATTCTATTTAATTTGGTTTCTGAATAATGTAACCTATATAAAACTTTTCCATCTTTAACCACGTTGGTTCGTAATCCAAATTTACCCACCAAAAATTCATATTCTTAATCTGGACTGCCCAAAAATAGTACAACAAATTTGGAAGTGCTAATCCTCCATTTATTTTTGATTTACATAAATGTTTTTTACTTATTCTATGATTTTTATAATCCCAAATAAAACTATTGACAATGTTATCGATTTAAAAAAAAAAACTCTTTGGGAGAAAGAAAGGAATAGCTTGAAACAAGTATAGCAGTTGTGGTAAAAAGATCATTTTTATAGCATTTATTCTACCAATCATAGATATAGGAAGTGTTTTCCAGTATAAAATATTTTTTCTAAGTTTATCTAATAATAGGGGATAATTAGATTTAATTAATGAGTTATAGGATTTAGATACATTAATACCTAAATATTTAAATTTATCCGTAACTATTTTTAGTGGATATTGTTGCAATATATTTGATCTTATTCCGGTTATAGGCATAATCTCACTTTTATTCCAGTTAATTCTATATCCAGAAAATCTGCCAAATTTAGTTATAACATTAAATAGCTTGGGTATACTGATCTCTGGTTTTGTAATATAAATTAATACATCATCTGCATATAAAGATATTTTATTAGTTGTAGTATCAGTATTATATCCATATATTTCTGGTTCAGATCTAATCCTTTCAGCTAAAGGCTCTATCACCATAGCGAATAACAAAGGCGACAGCGGACATCCTTGTCTACAACCCCTATGAAGCTTAAATTTAGCTGACAATATTTGGTTAGTTAATATTCTTGCAGTGGGATTCGAATATAGAATTCTTATCCATTTACAAAATCTATCCCCCAATTGGAATTTCTCCATTATTCTAAATAAATATGGCCATTCAACCTGATCGAATGCTTTTTCTGCATCTAAGGACATAACAGCTAAGTCCCTATCCCCAACTCTTTTTGAATATATGATATCAAATAATCGTCTCAAATTATAAGATGAGTAACGCTTTGGGATAAAACCTGTTTGATCATGGTTTATTATTTTAGTAATCACCAAACTTAATCTTCGTGATAAAACTTTAGCTAACATTTTTTGATCTGTATTTAAAAGAGCAATTGCTCTATATGATCCTGGGTCTTCCAAGTCCTTGTCAACCTTAGGAATTAGTGTAATTGTAGATTCATTTAGGGATTCCGGCAATTTTCCTTGTTCATATGTATATTTATACACTGCATGTAATCTTGGGGAGATCAGATCTTGAAATTTCTTATAAAATTCTGTACTCAGGCCATCCGGGTCCGCTGCTTTTCCATTATTTAATGATCCGATTGACTCCTCAATATCTTTTATTGATATATCCGCATTTAACAAGTCTCTACCTCCCTGATCTAAGCTGTTAATATTACATTTTTGTAGAAATGTATCCATTTCATCCATTTGTCCTGTTATTTTTGATGAATAAAGACTTTGATAATATTGTAAAAATATATCATTGATATCTTTTGGTAAGGTCGATATATTGCCATTCTCAGATCTAATTCTATGTATCATTTTTTCGTCCTCTCGCTTTCTAAGTTGTCGAGCCAACAATTTTTGCGGTTTATCTCCAAATTCAAAGTGCACTTGTTTAGTTTGTTGATAAAGTTTAATTACTTGATTGGAATATATTTTATTTAGTTTATATTTTAATATTGCAATTTTATTACTTAACAATTTAGAGGGCTGTTTTGTATTCTCCATATCTAATTGTTTTATCTCTTTTTCCAAGTTTTGTTCCGTCTTTCTATTTTCTTTATTAAAGTATGCTTGTGCCGATATTATAGCTCCGCGCATAAATGCTTTAAATGTATCCCAAAGTAGTGATGGTGAAACTTCAGGTTTGTCATTAGTTTCAAAGAATAATTTAATCTGTTTTACCAGATAATCATAACAAGCCTTATCCTTTAATATTTCGGGATTAAACCTCCAATTATTAGATTTTATAATTATATCTTTTAATTTTATCTTAAAAGTTAATGGAGCGTGATCTGAAATAATAATATTATGATATTTTGAATCATATGTAAATGGAAGTAATTTTGAATCTATTAAAAAATAGTCTATCCTCGAGTAAGTTCCGAATACAGGTGAGAAAAAAGAATATTCTCGTCCTATTGGATTATCTATTCTCCAGATATCCTTAACGTTTGCTGTACTAATAAAGGAATTTATAAGTATGCTTGACTTAGAAATAGATTTACTTTTTGTTGACGATCTATCTAAATAATTATCCAAAGTACAATTAAAATCTCCTCCAATTATTAAGTTATGTTCTGCAGCTATAGGGATATTATTAAATATTTTCTTAAAAAATAATGGGTTATCAAAGTTAGGGGCATATATATTCATTAGAGTTACTTTTTTAGAATATAATTCCCCTGTAATTATTACATACCGACCTTCTGTATCCTCTATTATAGAACTTAATTTAAAAGGTATACCTTTACGAATGATTATTGCAACCCCTCTAGATTTATGTATAAATGAGGAGTGATACACTTTCGCAATCCATTTAGCTGTTAGTCTGTGTCGAGCATCTTTTTTAAGGTGGGTCTCTTGAAGAAAAGAGACGTCAGACTTCAATCTGTTTAATTGAGCTAACACCTTACCTCTTTTAATTGGCTCATTAACTCCCTTAACATTCCAACTACAGAAGGTGATTCCATTACCCCCAATCTTCCCATTAGTATCTTGCATTTTACTATTAAGGTGGTTTATATTGGAATAACCGTCCCGGCCCATACAACTCAACATTGTAACCAGACCTTGGGTTGACGAAAATTAGTGTACGTCTTTCTATTTCATATACACGTCTCTTTGAACTGACTATATAATACCAATCGTAAATATTTTCATATACTGTATAATATAAAATCAAATATCTAATATACCTAAAATAATAAAAAGTGTGAGTGAAAGTGAGTTGAAAAGTGTTAGTAAAGTGCTCAGAAAAAAAAAATAACTACACCTATATAGAGTGTAGTGTGTGTTAGTGCAAGCCACACTAACGTGGCTACTAATCTACTGACTTCCGTAAAAAAAAAGATGTTAATAATTCCAGCTCCAATCTTAAATGCTATATATTTTGGGGTAGGGTACTAAATTTGTATACTTAGTAATAATTCATATTATTAGTGACTATTATAATTACTATTCTAATTAGTAATACTATGTTAGGGGGGGGGTAGATAATACTATGTTAGGTGAATAATTGCCATTTTATATGGGTAGATAACACAGTAATCTATCCATCTCTCTTTAAACCAAAATTTAAGTCCATGTCCAATATTCATCCTCCTTCTCCATAATGATTCATAACCGCGGATGGGTCATAAAAGTTCAGCCATCATCTTCTTGGTCTTGATCCACTTGTTCTTCTTCCTCTTCTGTTTCATTCTGTATTTTTCGGGCGAATTCCAGTGCTACAGTATGCTTAACGAAACGGAACTCTTTGTTGTTGTAGGTTACTCTTAATGTTGCTGGGTACACCAAGCCATATCTCAGATCCTTCGCATCCTTCAGATTCCTCAGAACACCTCTTGTTTCTGTGAATAAGGATCTTCTCTTGGCCACTTCCGCCGGATAATCTCTGAAGATACTGATATTATCTCCTTCATACTTAAAATTTTTCTTGCGTATTATTATCTTCATCATTTCTTCAAAAGCATGATCGTAAACCACCTTTACAATCATTTGTCTTGGGGGTGCATCCCTCCTGGGAGCCCGCCTCAATGCCCTGTGTGCACGGCCCAACAGGGGTTATTGATCCAAATTCAAAATATCCTTCAGTAGTTTTGCAGCAAATTTTCGAGGGTCTTGATTTCCCTCGCGACCCTCGCTCAAACCAACTATACGCAAATTCTTACGCCGTTGACGTCCCTCCAGATCGATACATTTCTCATTTATTTTGCGTAATAATTCTGATAGACGTTTGTTCTCGGAGTGGAATTTCTCTCTCTCCTTGGTGTTTAATACAGCCATCTCCGTTAGCTCTTTAATTGTCTCTTTTTGTTGGTCGAGCGTAATTATAATAGGATCAATCTTATCATCCAGCCTTCTTTCCATACCAGCAGCTGCGTCTTTTATCTCCACCATTTGTTTTTGTAACTCAGCGTCAGCCTTTTCTTTCCACTCGTTCATCATAATTTTTACCGTTTCTATAACTTCATTTTTTAAATCTTCTTTAATTCTTTCATGAAACACTAGAATATCAGCCCTTAAATTGTTAATATCCTCTTTATAATCCTTCTTATTATCTTTAAGTAATTTCTTCATCTCACCTAGGATATTAACTTTGAGGTCCTCCAATTCAGCTTTCCTCTGTGAAATCTCTTCTTGGGAAGCAGCCAGACTCCAGCCCAGGGCACCAGTCGGGCCTATTTCCCTTTTTCCAGGTTTTTTTCCGGGGGGGGAGCGAGACATCATTTTCTTGAAAAAGTCGCGCGCCTGATGACGTCACGGACCTTTTAAACGCTACCGGAGCCGTTCCCAGTCGTTCTCCCGCGGTGAGTACGGTTGACTGACCCCTAGACCCCCGTTTTTTATACAATTTTTAGTGGAGCTGTAATGGCGCGACTCCACTCACACCATGGCGCCAACCGGAAGTCTTTTGCAGTCAGTTTTTATGTTCCCTGCCAGTTTCCTTTCATAATCTATTTTCCCTTTCCTAATTAAGCCCTTTGTCCTCCTCTGCTGGATTCTGAATTTCTCCCAGTCCTCCGGTAGGCTGCTTTTTCTGGCAAATTTGTATGCCTCATCTTTTGTTTTTATACTATCCCTGATTTCCCTTGTTATCCATGGATGCACCACCTTCCCCGATTTATTCTTTTGCCAAACTGGTATGAACAACTTTTGTACTTCATCCATGCAGTCTTTAAATACCTTCCATTGCACATCCACTGTCAACCCTTTAAGAATCACCTGCCAGTCTATCTTGGCCAATTCACATCTCATACCTTCAAAGTTACCTTTGTTCAAGTTCAGAACCCTTGTTTCTGACTTAATTTTGTCACTCTCCATCCTAATGAAGAACTCAACCATATTATGGTCACTCTTGCCCAAGGGGCCACGCACAACAAGACTGCTATCTGACCCTTCCTCATTACTCAATACCCAGTCTAGAATAGCCTGCTCTCTCGTTGGTTCCTCCACATGTTGGTTGAGAAAACTATCCCGCATACATTCCAGGAAATCCTCTTCCTCAGCACCCCTGCCAATTTGATTCACCCAATCTACATGCAGATTGAAGTCACCCATTATAACCGTGTTACCCTTGTTGCACGCATTTCTAATTTCCTGTTTGATGCCATCCCCAACTCCAATACTACTGTTAGGTGGCCTGTACACAGTTCCCACTAGCGTTTTCTGCCCCTTAGAGTTTCGCAGCTCTACCCATATCGATTCCACATCCTCCACGCTAATGTCCTTCCTTTCTATTGCATTAATCTCCTCTCTCACCAGCAACGCTACCCCACCTCCTTTTCCTTTTCGTCTATCCCTCCTGAATATTGAATATCCCTGGATGTTCAGCTCCCAGCCTTGGTCATCCTGGAGCCAAGTCTCCGTGATTCCAACTATAGCATAGTCATTAATCGCTATCTGCACCTTCAACTCATCCACCTTATTACGAATGCTCCTCGCATTGAGACACAAAGCCTTCAGGCTTGTTTTTACAACACTCTTACTCCTTATACAATTATGTTGACAAGTGGCCCCTTTCACATCGATCCCTATTACACTTGGCCATACTCTCCTATCCCTTTGTGAGCTTTCTTCCCCGTTAATTCTGGGGTCATTAACCATCGCTTTACTCTCTTTCCCTCTAACTCCGTCCTCGACTATCCCATTTGATACCCCACCCCCCTTATTCAGTTTAAAACCATCCGTGTAGCAGTGGCAAACCTGCCGGCCAGAATGCTGGTCCCCCACCTGTTAAGATGCAATCCGTCCCTTTTGTACAGTTCCCCCTTACTATAAAAAAAATCCCAGTGATCTAAGAATCTAAATCCCTGCCCCCTGCACCAGTTCCTCAGCCACACATTCAGGTCCCATATCTCCCTGTTCCTGCTCTCGCCAGCACGAGGAACTGGAAGCAAACCGGAGATAACAACCCTGGAAGTCCTGCTTTTCAGCATTTTTCCGAGCTCTCTGAAGTCCCGCTGCAAAAAATTCATCTCCTTCTTTCCAACATCATTTGTGCCAACATGCACGACCACTTCCGGCTGGTCACCTTCGCCCTTGAGGATTGTCTGCACTCTGTCCGTAACATCCTGGATCCTGGCACCAGGAAGGCAGCACACCATCCTGGAATCCCGTCTGTTGCCGCAAAAACCCCTGTCCGTACCTCGTTGCCGCAAAAACCCCTGTCCGTACCGTTTCGATGGGGTTGGAGGTGTTTCGTGTTGTTTAGAGGTGTTTAGAGAGTTTTATGGTGGTTTACAGGGATTTAAAGTGGGTGTAGAGGAGGTTAGAGGGGGTTTAGAGGGGTTTTGAGGAATGCATAGGGGGTTTAGTGGGGTTTAGATGGGTTTATATGGGTTTAGAGATTCTTTGGAGGAGTTGAGGGGGGATGTTTAGATGCGTTTAAAGGGCTTAGTTAGAGGGATTTAGAGGTGGCTTGGAGGGGTTTAAAGGGGTGTAGCGGCGATTAGATGGGTTTAGAGGGGTTTAGAAGGGTTTACGGTGATTTCCGGTGGTTTAGAGGGGGTTTAGATGGGTTTAAAGTGGCGTAGGGGAGGTTAGTTCGGATTTAGACCGATTTTGAGGGATTCAGAGGGGGTTTAGTGGGGTTTAGAAGTGTTTACATGGGTTTAGCGTCGGCTTGGATGTGTTTACAGGGGTTTAGATATGTTTAGTCGTGTTTAGAGGGGGTTAGAGGGATTTAGAGGGGTTTAGATGTTGTTTCCATGGGTTTAGAGGCGTTAAGAGGAAACTAGATGGTGTTTAGAGAGGTTTAGATGTGTATAGATCGGTTAGAGGGGGTTAGGTGAGGTTAGAAGAGGCTTTTGAACGGTTTTAAGGAGTTTAGAGGAGGTTTAGTGGGGTTAAGAGGGGTTTAGAGGTGTTTAGATGGGACTTCGAGTGTTTATATAGGGTTCAGAGTGGGTTTCGTGGGGTTAAGAGGTGATAGATGGGTTTAGAGGGTTGTTTAGTGTTCATCAGGTGTTTAGAGGGGTTTAGAGTGTGTTTCGAGGGTTTATAAGTAGATGTAAAGGAGATTTATTGTGGTTAATGGGGTGTTTAAACGGGATTAGAGGGATATAGATGGGTTTAGTGGGGGTTGATAGTGGTTAGAGGGGGGTTGAGGGTGCCTGAGGAATTCCGAGGGCGTTTAGTGCGGTTTAGAGGGGTTTGAAGGGGTTTAGATTTGATTTCGATGGGCTTAAAGGAGTTTAGAGGGAAAGCAGGGTTTTCCGTGAGTTTAGAGGGATTTAGAGGGGTTTAGGGGAGGTTCGAGTTGCTTAGGCACACTTTTTAGGGTTTCCGGTGGGGTTTATTGTGGGTTAGATGGGGTTTAGAGGGGGTTTAGAATGGTTTGGAGCGAGTTTACAGTTGTTTGTAGGGTATTTAGAGGGGATTAGCGGGGGTTTAGAGTGTGATTGAATCTGTTCAGAGGGCGTTTAGAGGGGTTTAGAGGCGTTAGAGCGGTTTGGAGGGGTTAGGATGGGTTTGGAAGCGGCCTTGAGGGGGTTTTGTGGAGTTTTGAGGAATTCAGAGGGGGTAAGAGGGGTTTGTAGGAGGTTTATTGGGATTAAAATGGGTTTTGAGTTGATTTAGGGGGGGTTTAGAGTGGTTGATATCTGTTTAGAAGTTGTTTGGACGGGGTTAGATGATGTTTAGAGCGGTTTATATCGGTTTAGATTGATTTAGTGGTGGTTTAGATGGATTTAGAGGTGGCTTGGAGGAGTTTAGAGGGGCGTAGGGGAGTTTAGCGGGGTTTGGAGGGGTTTAGAAAGGTTTACTGTGCTTTTCAGGGGGTTTAGAGGGGTGATGGAGAGATTAGAGGTGCTTTAGAACGGTTTTGAGGGACGCAGAGGGGGATTAAGGGTTTAGAGGGATTTAGAGTGGGTTTAGAGAGGTTATAAGGGTATTTAGAGCAGTTGAGAGGGAATTTAGAGCGGGTTTAGATGGGCTGAGAGGGTTGTTAGAGGGGTTTATAGGGTTTTAGGGTTGTTTAGAGGGGATTTTGGAGTGGGTTTGGAGTCGGTTTGATGGGTTTACTGGGGGGCCTCGAGGGGTTTGGAGGGGATTAGAAGAGTTTACAGTGGATTTCATGGATTTAGCGGTGCTTCAGAGGGGTTTAGATGGATTTATAGGAGTTTAATAGGGGTTAGATGGGTTTAGTTGATTTCACCCCTCTAAGATGGGGTTTAGAGGGGTTTGGATGGGTTTAGAGTTTGTTTAGAGGGGTTTAGAGGGTGTTTAGAGGGCTTTAGGGGGGATTAGATTTGGTTTATAGGTCGTTTGGAGGGATTTAAACGTGGTTTGGAGGGCTTTAGAGGGGTTTACATGGGTTTAGAATTGATATAGGGGTGTTTAGATGGGTTTGTATGGGGTTTAGAGGGATTCGATTGAATCAGAAGGGTTTTAGACGCGTTTTGTAGGATATAGCGGGAGTTTAGTGGGGTTAAGAGAGGTTTAGAGGGGTTTAGAGGGGTTTAGAGGGAGTTTAGAGTGTTTATAGGGGGTTTAGAAGGGGTTTAGAGGGGCTTTAGAATGGGGTTATAGACGGCTTATAGGGGATTCTGAGGGATATAGAGGGAATTTAGTGGGGTTAATAGGGGTTTCGACGGGTTTGGAAGGTTTAGATGGGCTTGGATAGGTTTAGAGGGGTTTACATATGGTTAGAGCGGTTTACAGGGCGTGTTTAGGCGTGCTTATAGGTGGTTTAGTGGTGCTTAGAGGGATTTAGAGAGAGTTAGATGTGGTATCGATGGGTTGAGAGGCGTTAATACGGAAGATGGGTTGTAGATGTGTTTAGAGGTGTTTAGGGGAGGTTAGAGGGGCTTTAGACCGGTTTTAAGGAATTTAGAGGGGGTTTGATGGGGCTAAGAGGTGTTTAGAGAGGGTTTAGAGGGTATTCAGTGGGTTTGGGGGGGGGTTGGAGGTGCTTAGAGAGGGTTAACAGGGGTTCTGAGGAATGTAGAGCGGAATTAGTGTGGTAGAGGGGTTTAGAGGGTTTTGAGTGGTTTTGCGCGGTTTAGAGGGGTTTATATGGGGTTGGAGGGGGTCAGATATGTCTAGAGGGGTTTAGAAGATTTTACTGGGTGTTTAGAGGGGTTTAGAGGGGGATAGAACTGTTTACAGTGGTTTCCATGGGTTTAGAGGAGGTTTGGGTTTAGAGGGATTTATAGGGGTTTTTAAGCTTACTTTGATTTCGGGGTGTTTAGAAGGGTTTATATGGTTTAGGTGAATTACATAGGTTTAGAGGCGTTAGAGGGGTTTAGATGGGTGTAGGTGGGGGTAGAGGGGTATAGGGTGGTTTGAGGTGTTTAGAGAGGTTCAAGGTGGTTTACAGGTATTTAAAGTGGGTGTAGAGGGGGTGAGAGGGTTTTTTTTTAAGATTTGGAGAAATTCAGAGGGGGGTTCAGTGGGTTTAAAGGGGTTTATATTGGTTTAGAGATTGTTTAAAGGGGTTTAGGAGGTGTTTAGATGGGTTTAGAGACTTTAGAGTTAAGTAGAGTTGGTTTAGAGGTATTTAATGGTGGCTTGGAGGGGTTTAGAGGGGTGTATGTGTTTAGAGGGGTTTAGAGGGGTTTAGAAGGTTTCCAATGATTAGATGGGATGTAGCACGATTTGAGGGATTCAGGGGGTTTAGTGGGGTTTCGAGGGGTTTAGATGGGTTGCGAGGGATGTAGAGGGGATTTAGTTTGGTAGAGGGGTTTAGAGGTGTTTAAAGGGGGTTTAGTGTTAATAGGGGGGTTAGATTGAGTTTGGAGGTGTTTGCGTGGGTTTAGAGGTTGTATAGAGGGGTTTAAAGGGTGTTTAGAGGGCGTTCGAGGGATTTAGAGGTGGTTTAGAGGCGATTTAGAAGGATTTTCAGATGGCTTGAACGGATTTAGAGGTGTTTACATGGGTCTAGATTTGATTTATGCGGTTTAGATGGGCTTAGTAGGGGGTTAGACGCGTTTTGTGGTGTTTAGAGGGAGTTTAGAGTGCTTATAGGGGGTTTAGAAGGGGTTTAGAGGGGCTTTAGAAAGGGTTTACAGACGGTTTATAGGGGTTTTTGAGGGAATTAGCGGAGATTTAGTGGGGTTAATAGGGGTTTAGACGGCTTTAGATGGTTTAGATGAGCTTGGATATATTCAGAGGGGTTTAGGAGGGTTTATAGGGGGTTTAGTGGGGTGTAGATGGGTTTAAAGGGACTTAGAGGGGGTTTGATGTGGTGTCGATGGGTGTAGAAGCGTTCACAGTAATTAGATGTGTTTTAGATGTGTTTAGAGATGTTTAGGTGAGGTTAGAGGGCCTTTAGAACGGTTTTAAGTGATTTAGAGGGGGTTCGTGGGGTTAAGATGGGGTTAGAGATATTTAGACGGGGTTTATAGTGTATATAGTGGGTTTAGAGGTGGTTTGGAGGGGTTTGGAGAGGGTTAACTGCTACTGATAGATGTAGAGCGGATTTAGTGTGGTAGAAGGGTTTAGAGGGGTTTAGAGGGTTTAGAGTGATTTCGAGGGCTTTAGAGGGGTTTAAAGATGTTTAGAGGGGTTTAGATATGTCTAGAGCGGTTTAGATGGGTTTTCTGGGTGTTTAGAGGGCTGTAGAGGAGTATAGAAGTGTTGGCAGTTGTTTTCATGGGTCTGGAGGAGGTTTGGGTTTAGAGGGATTTATAGGGGCTTATATGGTTAGTGTTGATTTCGGAGTGTTTAGAAGGGTGGATATGGCGTTTAGATGAACTAGAGAGGGTTAGAAGGGTTTTAGAGGCGTTAGAGGGGTTTAGAGTGGTGCAGACGGGGTTGGAGGAGTTTAGGGTGGTTTAGAGTTGTTTGGAGTGGTTTCGGGTGGTTTACAGGGATTTAAGGTGTGTGTAGACGGGATTAGAGTGGGCTTTGATGGGTCTTGAGGGGTTTACTGGGGTTTAGATGTGTTTATATGGGTTTAGAGTTTGTTTAGATGGGTTTATGGAATATTTAGAGGGGTTTAGAGGTCTTTAGAGTTATGTAGGGGGTTTGGAGGTGGCTTGGATGGTTTAGAGGGGTGTATGTGTTTGGAGGGGTTTAGAGTGGTTTAGAAGGGTTTGCAATGATGTCTGGGGGCTTAGAGGGGTTTGGAGTGGTGCAGGGGTGGTTAGATGGGATTTAGAACGATTTTCAGGGATTCAGGGCGGTTTAGTGGGGTTTAGAGGGGTTTAGACGGGATTTAGTGGGGTTTAGTCGGTTTGGAGTGATGTAGGGAAGGTTAGATGGGATTTAGAACGATTTTGAGGGATTCAGGCGGGTTTAGTTGGGTTTAGAGGGATTTAGAGAGGGTTTAGGGGTGTTCCGAGGGATGTAGAGGGGATTTTGTGTGGTAGAGGGGTTTAGAGGTGTTTAAAGGGGGTTTAGAGTGTTAATAGGGGGTTTAGATGGGGTTTAGTGTTAAAGAAGGAACTGCAGATGCTGGACCAGTCTGAAGAAGGGTCTCGACCCGAAACGTCGCCTATCTCCTTCGCTCCTTAGATGCTGCTGCACCCGCTGAGTTTCTCCAGCTTTTTGTGTAACCCTTAGATGGGGTTTTGATGGGTTTGTATGGGTTTAGAGGTTGTATAGAGGATGTTTAGAGGGTGGTTAGACGGCTTTAGAGGGATTTAGAGATGGTTTAGAGGGGTTTTGAGGTGGCTTGGAGAGGTTTAGAGGGGTTTACATGGGTTTATATTTGATTTAGGGAGGTTTAAAGGGGTTTGTATGGGGTTTGTATGAGTTTAGAGGACGTTTAGTGTACGTATAGGCGATTTAGAGGGGGTTTAGACGGATTTTAGTGCGCGTTTGGAGACGGTTTATAGGGATTTTGAGAATTATGGAGGGGATTTAGTCGGCTTAATATGGGTGTAGACGGGTTTAGAGGGTTTAGATCGGCTTGGATAAGTTTAGCGGGGGTTAGATATGTTTAGGGTGGTTTAGGGGCGTTTATATGGGGTTAGAGGGGATTTTGAGCGGTTTTGAGGAATTCAGAGGGGGTTTAGTGGGGATTAGAGGGTATTGAGGGATTCAGATGGGGTTTGGTGGGGTATAGAGATGCTACGAGGGGGGTTTGAGGATTATAGGGGGTTTAGAGGGGGTTTGGAGGGGGTTTGGAGGGGTTTAGAGGGGTTTAGAAGGGTTTACTGTGGTTTTCAGGGGTTAAGATGGGTTTGGGTTTGAAGGGATTTATAGGAGGTTTATAGGGGCTTAGATGCTTAGTGTTGATTCCAGGGTGTTTAGAAGGGTATATATGGGGTTTGGATGAATTAGATGGGGTTGGAAATGTTTTAGAGGCGTTAGAGGGGTTCAGAGGGGTTTAAATTGGGGTGTTTAGGGTGATTTAGACGTGGTGCAGAGGGTTAAGGTGGGTTACATGGATTGAAAGTGGGTGTAGACGGGGTTAGAGGGGGCTTTGAGGGCTTTTGAGGAATTGAGAGGGGTTTACTGGGGTTTCCAGGGTTTATATGGGTTTCGAGATTGTTTAGAGGGGTTTAGAGATTGTTTAGAGGGGTTAGACGGCTCTAGAGTTAGTTAGAGGCGGTTTAGGGGGATGTAGAGGTGGCTTGGAGGGATTTAGTGCGGGGTAGGGGTGTTTAGAGGGGTTTAGAGGGGATAGAAGGGTTTACAGTGATTGTCAAGAATTTAGTGGGGGTTTAGAGGGGTTTAGAGTGGCGTAGAGGTGGGTAGATGGGATTTCGAACGCTTATAAGGGATTCAGAGGGAGTTTAGTGGCGTTTAGAGGGGTTTAGACGGGGTTAGAGGGTTTAGAGGGGCTTGGATGTGTTTTTAGGGGTTTAGATATGTTTAGTGGTGTTTAGTGGGGATTAGAGGGATTTAGAGGGGTTTACGTGTTGTTTCGATGGGTATAGAGGTGTTAAGAGGCAACTAGATGGGGTTTTGAAATAGAAACATAGAAATTAGGTGCAGGAATAGGCCATTCGGCCCTTCGATCCTGCACCGCCATTCAATATGATCATGGCTGATCATCCAACTCAGTATCCCGTACCTGCCTTCTCTCCATACCCTCTAATCCCCTTAGCCACAAGGGCCACATCTAACTCCCTCTTAAATATATCCAATGAACTGGCCTCAACTACCGAGTTCCAGAGACCCACCACTCTCTGTGTGAAAAAAATCCTTCTCATCTCCGTCCTAAAGGATTTCCCCCTTATCCTTAAGCTGTGACCCCTTGTCCTGGACTTCCCCAACATCGGGAACAATCTTCCTGCATCTAGCCTGTCCAACCCCTTAAGAATCTTGTAAGTTTCTATAAGATCCCCTCTCAATCTCCTAAATTCTAGAGAGTATAAACCGAGTCTATGCAGTCTTTGTTCATAAGACAGTCCTGACATCCCAGGAATCAGTCTGGTGAACCTTCGCTGCACTCCCTCTATGGCAATAATATCCTTCCTCAGATTTGGCGACCAGAACTGTACGCAATACTCCAGGTGTGGCCTCACCAAGACCCTATACAACTGAAGTAGAACCTCCCTGCTCCTATACTCAAATCCTTTTGCTATGAAAGCTAACATACCATTGGCTTTCTTCACTGCCTGCTGTACCTGCATGCCCACTTTCAATGACTGGTGTACCATGACACCCAGGTCGCGCTGCATCTCCCCTTTTCCTAATCGGCCACCATTTAGATAGTAGTCGGTTTTCCTATTTTTGCCACCAAAGTGGATAACCTCACATTGATCCACATTATACTGCATCTGCCAAACATTTGCCCACTCACCCAGCCTATCCAAGTCACCTTGCATTCTCCTAGCATCCTCCTCCTCACAGCTAACACTGCCACCCAGCTTAGTGTCATCCGCAAACTTGGAGATATTGCCTTCAATTCCCTCATCCAGATCATTTATGTATATTGTAAATAGCTGGGGTCCCAGCACTGAGCCTTGCGGTACCCCACTAGTCACTGCCTGCCATTGTGAAAACGACCCGTTAACTCCTACTCTTTGCTTCCTGTTTGCCAGCCAGTTCTCTATCCACATCAATACTGAACCCCCAATGCCATATGCTTTAAGTTTATATACTAATCGCTTATGTAGGACCTTGTCGAAAGCCTTCTGGAAGTCCAGATACAGCACATCCACTGGTTCTCCCCCATCCACGCTACTAGTTACATCCTCGAAAAATTCCACAAGATTCATCAGACATGATTTACCTTTCGTAAATCCATGCTGACTTTGTCCAATGATTTCACCACTTTCCAAATGTGCTGCTATCCCATCTTTAATAACTGACTCTAGCAGTTTCCCCACTACCGATGTTAGACTGACTGGTCTGTAATTCCCCGTTTTCTCTCTCCCCCCCCTTTTTAAAAAGAGGGGTTACGTTTGCTACCCGCCAATCCTCAGGAACTACTCCAGAATCTAAAGAGTTTTGAAAGATTATCACTTAATGCATCCACTATTTCCGGAGCTACTTCCTTAAGTACTCTGGGATGCAGCCTATCTGGCCCTGGGGATTTATCGGCCTTTAATCCAATCAATTTACCCAACACCACTTCCCGACTACCCGGATTTCACTCAAGTACTCCTTTGACCTGCGGTCCCCTGCTATTTCTGGCAGATTATTTATGTCTTCCTTAGTGAAGACGGAACCAAAGTAGTTATTCAATTGGTCCGCCATATCCTTGTTCCCCATGATCAACTCACCTGTTTCTGACTGCAAGGGACCTACATTTGTTTTAACTAATCTCTTTCTCTTCACATATCTATAAAAACTTTTGCAGTCAGTTTTTATGTTCTCTGCCAGTTTTCTTTCATAATCTATTTTTCTTTTCCTAATCAAGCCCTTCGTCCTTCTCTGCTGGTCTCTGAATTTCTCCCAGTCCTCTGGTATGCTGCTTTTTCTGGCTACTTTGTACGCTTCATCCTTTGCTTTGATACAATCCCTGATTTCCCTTGTTATCCACGGATGCACTACCTTCCCTGGTCTATTCTTTTGCCAAATTGGGATGAACAATTTTTGTTGTTCATCCATGCAGTCTTTAAATGTCTTCCACTGCGTATCCACCGTCAACCGTTTTAGAATTGATTGCCAGTCAATCTTGGCCAATTCACGTCTCATACCCTCAAAGTTACCTTTCCTTAAGTTCAGAACCATTGTTTCTGAATTAACAATGTCACTCTCCATCCTAATGAAGAACTCGACCATATTATGGTCACTCTTGCCCAAGGGGGCACGCACAATAAGACTGCTAACTAACCCTTCCTCATTACTCAATACTCAGTCTAAAATAGCCTGCTCTCTCGTTGGTTCCTCTACATGTTGATTTAGATAACTATCCCTCATACTTTCCAAAAAATCATCTTCCTCAGCGCTCCTGCCAATTTGATTCACCCAATCTATATGTAGATTGAAGTCGCACATTATAACTGTTTTGCCTTTGTCGCACGCATTTCTAATTTCCTGTTTTATACCATCCCCAACTTCACTACTACTGTTAGGTGGCCTGTACACAACTCCCACTAACGTTTTCTGCCCCTTAGTGTTTCGCAGCTCTACCCATACCGATTCCACATGCTCCAAGCTAATGTCCTTCCTTTCCATTGCGTTAATCTCCTCTCTAACCAGCAACGCTACCCCACCTCCTTTTCTTTTCTCTCTATCCCTTCTGAACATTGAATACCCCTGGATGTTCAGCTCCCAGCCTTGGTCACCCTGGAGCCATGTCTCCGTGATCCCAACTATATCATACTCATTAACAGCTATCTGCACGTTTAACTCATCCACCTTATTACGAATACTCCTTGCATTGAGACACAAGGCCTTCAGGCTTGTTTTTACAACGCTCTTACCCCTTTTACTTTTCACCTTGCTCCCTATTGCTTCCACCCTCGTTTTACACCCGCCTGCCTCTCTGCTCTTGTACCCATCCCCCTGCCACATTAGTTTAAATCCTCCCCGACAGCACTAGCAAACACTCCCCCAAGGACATTGGTTCCATTCCAGCCCAGGTGCAGACCGTCCTGTTTGTACTGGTCCCACCTCCCCCAGAAATGGTTCCAGTGCCCTAAAAATTTGAATCCCTCCCCCTTGCACCATTTTTCAAGCCACGTATTCATCTGCAATATCCTCCTATTTCTACTCTGACTGGCCCGTGGTACTGGTAATAATCCAGAGATTATTACCTTTGAGGTCCTACTTTTGAGTTTATCTCCTAGCTCCCTAAATTCACCATGTAGGAACTCATCCCTTTTTTTCCCTATATCGTTGGTGCCAATATGCACCACGACAACTGGCTGTTCACCCTCCCCCTCCAGAATGTTCTGCAGCCGTTCAGTAACATCCCTGACCTTTGCACCAGGGAGGCAACATACCATCCTGGAGTCTCTTTTGCGGCCGCAGAAACGCCTATGTATTCCCCTGACAATTGAATCCCCTATTACAATAGCCCTAGAGTTTAGAGGGGTTTAGAGCTGTATAGATGGGTTTGGGGGAGTTTAGGGGCGGTGAGAGCGCCTTTAGAACTGTTTTGAGTGATTTAGAGGGGGTTTGGTAGGGTTAAGATGGGTTTAGAGGTGTTTAGATGGGGTTTCGAGCGTTTATATGGGGTTCAGAGTAGGTTTGGAAGGGTTTAGAGAGGGTTTAGAGGTGTTCCGAGGGATGTAGAGGGGATTTAGTTGGTGTTTAGAGGGTTCATAGCGGGTTTAGATGGGGTTTAGAGGGGTTTATATGGGCTTAGAGGTTGTATAGAGGGGTTTAGAGGGTGTTTGGAGGGCTTTAGAGGGTGTTTAGATGGAATATAGGGGGTTTAGAGGGGGTTGGAGGGGTTTAGATAGGGTTTAGTAGAGTTCTAAGGGATGTAGAGCGGAGTTAGTGTGGTAGAGGGGTTTAGATATGTTTAGATGGGTTTAGAAGGTTTGGGTGTTTAGAGGGGTTTAGAGGGGTTTAGAAGGGTTTACAGTGGTTTTCAGGGGTGGTTTGGGTTTAGAGTGATTTATAGGAGGTTTATAGGGGCTTAGATGCTTAGCGTTGATTTCGGGGTGGTTAGAATGGTTCCTTTGGGGTTGAGATGAGTTAGATGTGGTTAGAAGGGTTTTGGAAGCGTTAGAGGGGTTTAGATGGGGTTTAGAAAGGGTTGGAGGGGTTTAGTGTGTTTTAGAAGTGTTTAAAGAGGTTTATGGAGGTTTACAGGGAGGTTTATGGTAGTTTAAAGTGGGTGTAGAGGGTTTAGAGGGGGTTGCGAGGGGTTTTGAGGAATTCAGACGGAGTTTAGAGGGGCTTAGAGTGGTTTAGATGTGTTTAGAGGGGTTTGGAGCGTTGAGTGGAGTTTGGATGGTTTTAGAAGGGGGTTACAGGGCTTTAGAGTTATTTAGAGGTGGTTTAGAGGGATATAGAGGTGGCTTGGAGGGATTGAGAGAGGTGTGGGGGGTTTAGAGGGGTTTAGATGGGTTTAGAAGGGTTTACAGTGATTTTCAGGGGTTTAGAGTGGGTTTAGAGGGGTTTAGAGTGGTGTAGATGGGAGTTCGAACGGTTTTAAGGGATTCAGAGGGGGTTAATGGGGTTTAGATGGGTTTAGACGGGTTTAGAGGGTATAGAGGGCTTTGGATGTGGTTATATGGGATCAGATATGTTTTGTGGTGGTTAGAAGGGGTTGGAGAGATTAGAGGGGTTTAGATATGGTTTCGATGGGTTTGAATGCATTAAGAGGGAACTGGATGGGGTTTAGAGGGGTTTAGAGGCGTATAGATGGGTTTGGGGGTATTTAGGGGAGGTTAGAGCGGGTTTGCTGGGGTTAAGAGGGGTTAGATGGGGTTTCGAGCGTTTATATGGGGTTTAGATTGGGTTTGGAGGGGTTTAGAGAGGGGTTAGGGGGGTTCCGAGGGATGTAGGATTTAGTGGGGTAGAGTGATTTAGATGTGTTTAGAGGGGGTTTAGAGAGGTTATAGCGGGTTTCGATGGGGTTTAGAGAGGTTTGTAGTGGTTTAGAGGTTGTATAGAGGGGTTTAGAGGGCGTTTAGAGGGGTTTAGAGGTGGTTTAGAGGGGGTTTAGATCGGGTTTAGATTGCATATAGGGGTTTTAGAGGGGGTTTGGATGGGTTTAGAGAGGGTCTAGAATGGTTCTGAGGATTGTAGAGTTGATTTAGTGTGGTAAAGGGGTTTAGAGGGGTTCATGGGGTTTAGCGTGGTGTAGAGAGGTTAAGAGGAGTTTAGATATGTTTAGAGGGGTTTAGAGGGGTTGCGTGTTTAGACGGGTTTAGAGGGGTTTAGAAGGATTTACAGTCGTTTTCAGGGGTTCAGAGGTGGTTTGGGTTTTGAAGGATTTATAGGAGGTTTATAGGGGCTTGGATGATTAATGTTGATTTCGGGGTGTTTAGAAGGGTTTATATGGGTTTGAGATGAATTAGCTGGGGTTCCAATAGTTTTGGAGGCGTTAGAGGGGTTTAGATGTGGTTTAGATGGGATTCGATTGGGTTCAGATGTGGTTTCGATGGGTTCAGAGGCGTTCATATGGAAAAAGATGGGTTTTAGAGGGCTTTACAGATGTTTAGAGGGTTTTATATGGGTTAGGGGAGGTTAGAGGGGCTGTAGAACGGTTTGGAGGGATTTAGAAAGGGTTTGGTGGGGTAGGAAGGGTTTAGAGGCATTTAAATGGGGTTTAGATGGTTCATGGGGGGATTAGAGTGTGTTTGGAACGGTGTAGATAGGGGTTTGCGGGTTCCGAGGGATGTAGAAGGGATTTAGTGGAGTAGAGGGGTTTAAAGGTGTTTAGAGGGATTTACGGGCCTATAGGGGGTGTAGATGGGGTTTAGAAGGGTTTAGATGGGCTCAGACGGGGTTAGAGGGGCTTAGAGTGGTTTAGGTGTGTTTAGAGGGGTTTGGAGCGTTGAGTGGGTTTTAGATGGTTTTAGAGGGGTTTACTGGGCGTTTAGATGGATTTAGAATAGTTTACAGTGTTTTTGAGGGGTTTAGAGGTCTTTAGTGTTATGCGCAGGGTTTAGCGGTGGCGTTGGAGGGGTTTAGAGGGGTGTATGTGTTTAGAGGGCTTTAGAGTAGTTTAGAAGGGTTTGCAATGATTTCTAGGGGTTTAGAGGGGTTTGGGGTGGTGCAGGGATGGTTAGATGTAATTTAAAACGATCTATAGAGACTCAGGGCGGTTTAGAGGGGTTTAGAGGGGTTTAGACGGGATTTAGTGGGGTTTAGTGCGTTTGGAGTTGTGCAGGAAATGTTAGATGGGATTTAGACCGATTTTGAGGGATTCAGGCGGGTTTAGTTGGGTTTAGAGGGATTCAGAGACGGTTTAGAGGTGTTCCGAGGGATGTAGAGGGGATTTAGTGGGGTAGAGGGGTTTAGAGGTGTTTAAAGGGGGTTAGAGTGTTAATAGGGGGTTTAGATGGGGTTTAGAGAGGTTTGTATCGGTTTAGAGGTTTATAGAGGGTGTTTAGAGGGTGTTAAGAGGGATTTAGAGATGGTTTAAAGATGGTTTAGAGGGGTTTTGAGGTGGCTTGGAGGGGTTTAGAGGGGTTTACATGGGTTTAGATTTGATTTAGGGAGGTTTAAAGGGGTTTGTATGGGGTTTAGAGGGATTAGATAGAATTAGAAAGGAGTTAGACGCGTTTTGTGGGATTTAGAGGGAGCTTAGATGGGTTTAGAGGACGTTTAGAGTGTTTATAGGCGATTTAGAAGGGGTTTAGAGGGGTTTTTAGAACGCGTTTGGAGAGTTTATAGGGGTTTTGAGAGATATGGAGTGGATTTAGTGGGGTTAATAGGGGTGTAGACGGGTTTAGAGGGTTCAGATGGGCTTGGATAGGTTTAGCGGGGGTTAGATATGTTTAGGGTGGTTTAGGGGCGTTTATACGGGGTTAGAGGGGATTTTGAGCGGTTATGCGGAATTCAGAGGGGGTGTAGTGGGGATTAGAGTGTATTGAGGGATTCAGAGAGGGTTTGGAGGGCTTTAGGGGGTTCTGATGGATGTAGAGCGGATATAGTGTGGTAGAGGGGTTCAGATGTGTTTGAAGGGTTTAGAGTGGTATAGAGGGGTTCAGAGGGGTTTAGAAGGGTTTACAGTGTTTTTCAGTGGTTAGGAGGGGTTTGGGTTTGGAGGGATTTATTGGAGGTGTATAGGGGCTTAGATGCTTAGTGTTGATTCCAGGGTGTTTAGAAGGGTATATATGGGGATTGGATGAATTAGATGGGGTTAGAAGGGTTTTAGAGGCGTTAGAGGAGTTCAGAGGGGTTTAGATGGGGTTTTAGGGGTTTAGGGTGATTTAGAGTTGTTTCGAGAGGGTTATGGTGGTTTACGTGGATTGAAAGTGGGTGTAGACGGGGTTTATGGGGCTTTGAGGGGTTTTGAGGAATTCAGAGGTGTTTACCGGAGTTTACAGGGTTTATATTGGTTTAGAGATAGTTTAGAGGGGTATAGGAGGTGTTTAGAGGGGTTTAGACGGCTTTCGAGATGGTTTAGGGGGGTTTAGAGGTGGCTTGGAGGGGTTTAGTGGTGTGTAGAGGTGTTTAGAGGGGTTTAGTGGGGATAGAAGGGTTTATAGAAGGGATTGTCAACGGTTTAGAGATGGTTTAAAGGGGTTTAGAGTGGTGTAAAGGAGGTTAGATGGGATTTCGAACGCTTATAAGGGACTCAGAGGGAGTTTAGTGGCGTTTAGAGGGGTTTAGAGGGGTTGAGAGGATTTACAGGGGCTTGGATGTGTTTTTAGGGGTTTAGATATTTTTGATGGTGTTGAGAGGGGGTTAGAGGGATTTAGAGGGGTTTACATGTTGCTTCGATGTGTGTAGAGGCGTTAACGGAACTAAATGGGGTTTAGAGGGGTTTAGAGGTGTACAGATGGGTTTGGGGGAGTTTAGGGGAAGGTAGAGCGGCTTTAGAACTGTTTTGAGGGATTTAGAGGGGGTTTGGTGGGGTTAAGAGGGGTTTAGAGGTGTTTAGATGGGGTTCCGAGCGTTTATATGGGGTTTAGAGTAGGTTTGGAGGGGTTTAGAGAGGGTTTAAAGGTGTTCCAAGGGATGTAGAGGGGATTTAGTGGGTGTTTAGAGGGTTTATAGCGGGTTTAGATGGGGTTTAGAGGGGTTTGTATGGGTTTAGAGGTTGTATAGAGGGGTTTAGAGGGTGTTTAGAGGGCTTTAGAGGGTGTTTAGATGGAATATAGGCGGGTTAGAGTTGGTTGGATGGGTTTAGAGAGGGTTTAGTAGAGTTCTGAGAAATGTCGAGCGGATTCAGTGTGGTAGAGTGGTCTAGAGGGGTTTAGATATGTTTAGATGGGTTTAGAAGGGTTTTGGAGGCGTTAGAGGGGTTTAGATGGGGGTTAGATGGGGTTGGTGGGGTTTAGGATGGTTTAGAGGTGTTTAGAGAGGTTTATGGTGGTTTCCAGGGAGGTTTATGGTAGTTTAAAGTGGGTGTAGAGGGTTTAGATGGGGTTGCGAAGGGTTTTGGGGAATTCAGACGGGGTTTAGAGGGGCTTAGAGTGGTTTAGATGTGTTTAGAGGGGTTTGGAGCGTTGAGTGGAGTTTAGATGGTTTTAGAGGGGTTTACAGGGCTTTAGAGTTATTTAGAGGTGGTTTAGAGGGATATAGAGGTGGCTTGAAGGGATTTAGAGAGGTGTAGAAACATAGAACATAGAAAAATAGGTGCAGGAGTAGGCCATTCGGTCCTTCGAGCTTGCACCGCCATTCAATATGATCATGGCTGATCATCCAACTCAGTATCCCGTACCTGCCTTCTCTCCATACCCCCTGATCCTTTTAGCCACAAGAGCCACATCTAACGCCCTCTTAAATATAACCATATAACCATATAACAATTACAGCACGGAAACAGGCCATCTCGGCCCTTCAAGTCCGTGCCGAACAACTTTTTTCCCTTAGTCCCACCTGCCTGCACTCATACCATAACCCTCCATACCCTTCTCATCCATATGCCTATCCAATTTATTTTTAAATGATACCAACGAACCTGCCGCCACCACTTCCACTGGAAGCTCATTCCACACCGCTACCACTCTCTGAGTAAAGAAGTTCCCCCTCATGTTACCCCTAAACCTCTGTCCCTTAATTCTAAAGTCATGTCCTCTTGTTTGAATCTTCCCTATTCTCAAAGGGAAAAGCTTGTCCACATTAACTCTGTCTATCCCTCTCATCATTTTAAAGACCTCTATCAAGTCACCCCTTAACCTTCTGCGCTCCAGAGAATAAAGACCTAACTTATTCAACCTATCTCTGTAACTTAGCTGTTGAAACCCAGGCAACATTCTAGTAAATCTCCTCTGTACCCTCTCTATTTTGTTGACATCCTTCCTATAATTGGGCGACCAAAATTGTACACCATACTCCAGATTTGGTCTCACCAACGTCTTGTACAATTTTAACATTACATCCCAGCTTCTATACTCAATGCTCTGATTTATAAAGGCTAGCATACCAAAAGCTTTCTTTACCACCCTATCTATGTGAGATTCTACCTTCAAGGAACTATGCACGGTTATTCCCAGTATATAGTCAAATATAGCCAATGAACTGGCTTCAACTACCTTCTGTGGCAGAGAATTCCAGAGACTCACCACTCTCTGTGTAAAGAATGTTTTCCCGGTCTCATTCCTAAAGGAATTCCCCCTTATCCTTAGACCTCGACCCCTTGTTCTGGACCCCAACATCGGGAACAATCTTCCAGCATCTAGCTTGTCCAACCCCCTTTAGAATTTTGTAAGTTTCTATAAGATTCCCCCTCAATCTTCTAAATTCCAGTGAGTACAAGCCGAGTCTATCCAATCTTTCCTCATATGAAAGTCCTGACATCCCAGGAATCAGTCTGGTGAATCTTCTCTGTACCCCCTCTTAGGCAAGGAACTCTTTCCTCAGATTTGGAGACCAACACTGTACGCAATGCTCCAGGTGTGGCCTCACCAAAACCCTGTACAACTGCAGTAGAACCTCCCTGCTCCTATACTCAAATCCTTTCGCTATGAATGCTAACATACCATTTGCTTTCTTCACTGCCTGCTGCACCTGCATGCCTACTTTCAATGACTGGTGTACCATTTCACCCAGGTCTCTTTGCACTCCCCTTTTCCTAATCTGCCACCATTCAGATAATAGTCTACCCTCATGTTTTTGCCACCAAAGTGGATAACCGCTCATTTATCCACATTATACTGCATCTGCCATTCATCTGCCCATTCATTCAGCCTATCCAAATCACCCTGCAGCCTCCAAGCATTCTACTCACACCTAACTATACCCCCCAGCTTGGTGTCATCTGCAAATTTGGAGATGTTGCATTGAATTCCCTCGTCCAAATCATTAATATATATTGTAAATAACTGGGGTCCCAGCACTGAGCCTTGCGGCACCCCACTAGTCACTGCCTGCCATTCTGAAAATGACCCGTTTACTCATACCCTTTGCCTCCTCTCTGCTAGCCAGTTCTCTATCCACATCAATACTGAACCCCCAATACCGTGTGCTTTAAGTTTGTATACTAATCTCTTATGTGGGACCTTGTCAAAAGCCCTCTATAAGTCTAGTTATAACACATCCACTGGTTCTCCCTTATCCACTCTACTGGTTACATCCTCAAAACATTCTATCAGATTTGTCAGACATGATTTACCTTTCATAAATCCATGCTGACTTTTTCCAATGATTTCACCACTTTCCGAATGCGCTGCTATCCCATCTTTAATAACTGACTCTAGCAGTTTCCCCACTACCGATGTTAGAATAACTGGTCTGTAATTCCCCGCTTTCTCTCTCCCTCCTTTTTTTAAAAAAAAAGTGGGGTTACATTAGCTATCCTCCAATCCTCAGGAACTACTCCAGTATCTAAGGAATTTTGAAAAAATATCACTAACGCATCCACTATTTCTGTGGCTACTTCCTTGAGTACTCTGGGATGCAGACTATCTGGCCCTGGGGATTTATCGGCCTTCAATCCGTTCAATTTACCCAACACCACCTCCCGGCTAACCCGGATTTCACTCAGTTCCTCCATCTTATTTGACGCCCGTTCCACTGCCATTTCCGGCAGATTATTTATGTCTTCCTTAGTGAAGACTGAACCAAAGTAGTTATTCAATTGGTCTGCCATGTCCTTGTTCTCCATGATCAATTCACCTGTTTCTGACTGCAAGGAACCAACATTTGTTTTAACTAGTCTCTTTCTCTTCACATATCTATAAAAATATAGGTGCATCCCTCCTGGGAGCCCGCCTCAATGCCCTGTGTGCACGGCCCAACAGGGGTTATTGATCCAAATTCAAAATATCCTTCAGTAGTTTTGCAGCAAATTTTCGAGGGTCTTGATTTCCCTCGCGACCCTCGCTCAAACCAACTATACGCAAATTCTTACGCCGTTGACGTCCCTCCAGATCGATACATTTCTCATTTATTTTGCGTAATAATTCTGATAGACGTTTGTTCTCGGAGTGGAATTTCTCTCTCTCCTTGGTGTTTAATACAGCCATCTCCGTTAGCTCTTTAATTGTCTCTTTTTGTTGGTCGAGCGTAATTATAATAGGATCAATCTTATCATCCAGCCTTCTTTCCATACCAGCAGCTGCGTCTTTTATCTCCACCATTTGTTTTTGTAACTCAGCGTCAGCCTTTTCTTTCCACTCGTTCATCATAATTTTTACCGTTTCTATAACTTCATTTTTTAAATCTTCTTTAATTCTTTCATGAAACACTAGAATATCAGCCCTTAAATTGTTAATATCCTCTTTATAATCCTTCTTATTATCTTTAAGTAATTTCTTCATCTCACCTAGGATATTAACTTTGAGGTCCTCCAATTCAGCTTTCCTCTGTGAAATCTCTTCTTGGGAAGCAGCCAGACTCCAGCCCAGGGCACCAGTCGGGCCTATTTCCCTTTTTCCAGGTTTTTTTCCGGGGGGGGAGCGAGACATCATTTTCTTGAAAAAGTCGCGCGCCTGATGACGTCACGGACCTTTTAAACGCTACCGGAGCCGTTCCCAGTCGTTCTCCCGCGGTGAGTACGGTTGACTGACCCCTAGACCCCCGTTTTTTATACAATTTTTAGTGGAGCTGTAATGGCGCGACTCCACTCACACCATGGCGCCAACCGGAAGTCTTTTGCAGTCAGTTTTTATGTTCCCTGCCAGTTTCCTTTCATAATCTATTTTCCCTTTCCTAATTAAGCCCTTTGTCCTCCTCTGCTGGATTCTGAATTTCTGCCAGTCCTCCGGTAGGCTGCTTTTTCTGGCAAATCTGTATTTCTCATCTTTTGTTTTTATACTATCCCTGATTTCCCTTGTTATCCATGGATGTACCACATTCCCCGATTTATTCTTTTGCCAAACTGGTATGAACAATTGTTGTACTTCATCCCTTAGAACCCTTGTGTAGGGGTGTTTAGAGGGGTTTAGATGGGTTTAGAAGGGTTTACAATGATTTTCAGGGGTTTAGATGGGGTTTAGAGGGGTGTGGGGTAGTGTAGAGAAGGTTAGATGGGATTTCGAACGGTTTTAAGGGATTCAGAGGGGGTTTAGTGGGGGGGTTAGAGGGGTTTAAACGGGTTTAGAGGGCTTTGGATGTGGTTATATGGGATCAGATATGTTTAGTGGTGTTTAGAAGGGGTTGGAGAGATTTAGAGTGGTTTGGATATGGTTTCGATGTGTTTGAAGGCGTTAAGAGGGAACTGGATGGGGTTTAGACGGATTAGAGGTGTATAGATGGGTTTAGGGGGTGTTTAGGGGAGGTTATAGGGGGTTTGGTTGGGTTAAGAGGGGTTTAGAGCTGTTTAGATGGGGTTTCGAGCGTTGATATGGGGTTCAGAATGGGTTTGGAGGGGTTTAGAGAGGGGTTAGAGGGGTTCCAAGGGCTGTAGAGGGGATTTAGTGGGGTTGAGTGGTTTAGAGGTGTCTAGAGTGGGTTTAGAGGGTGTTTAGAGAGGTTTCGAGGGGGTATAGAGGGGGTTTAGATGGGATATAGGGGTTTTCGAGGGGTGTTTGGAGGGGTTTAGAGAGGGTTTAGAAGGGTTCTGAGGGATGTAGAGTTGATTTAGTGTGGTGAAGGTGTTTAGAGGAGTTTATGGGGTTTAGCGTGGTGTAGAGAGGTTTAGAGGGGGTTTATATTCGTTAGAGGAGCTATCGAACGGGTTGGAGGGATTTAGAGGGGGTTTGGAGGGATTAATAGGGGTTTAGAGGCATGTAGATAGGGTTTAGAGGGTTCATATGAGGTTTAGAGTGGGTTTGGAGGGGTGTAGATAGGGGTTTGCATGCTTCCGAGGGATGTAGAAGGGATTTAGTGGGGTAGAGGGGTTTAGAGGAGCTTAGAGGGATTTAGAGGGCGTTATAGGGTGTGTAGATGGTATTTAGAGGGGTTTAGATGAGCTCAGACGTGGTTAGAGGGGTTTGGGTTTAGAGGGATTTATGGGTGATTTGGGGTTAGAAGAGGTTTAGAGGCGTTAGCGGGGTTTAGAGGGGTTTAGAGGTGCTTTGATGTGTTTAGAGCGGTTTACGGTAGTTTACAGGGATTTATGGGGGTTTAGCAAGGGTGAGATGGCGTATTGAGGTGTTTTGAGGAATTTAGAGGGGGTTTAGTGGGGTTTTCGACTGGATTAGACGAGTTTAGAGCGGTTTAAGGTGGGTTCGATGGGTTTAGAGGTGTTTAGAATGATTTAGAGTGGGGTTAGAGTGGTTTATAATGGGTTTAGATGGGTTTGGATGGGTGTGGAGGAGCATAGAGTGGTTTAGAAGAGTTTATTGGGCTTACAGAGGGTTTTAGATGGGCTTTACAGGGCGTTTAGAGGTGTTTAGGGGAGGTTGGGGTTTGGAACGCTTTTGAGGGAATCAGAGGGGGTGGAATGCGGTTTACAGGGATTTAGAGTGTGTTTAGAGTGGCTTAGAGGGGGTTTAGACGGGTTTAGAGTGGTTTCGAGGGTATTTAAAGGGGATTGGAGAGGTCGAGATGGCATTAGAGGGGTTTGGATGGGTTTAGCGTGTGTTTAAAGGGGTTTAGAGGGTAACTCCCTCTAGTTTAGAGTTGTTTAGAGGTGGTTTAGAGGAGTTTAGGTGGGGGTTGGAGGGGGTTAGACTGGTTGAGGGGGTGCTTAGAGGGGTTTAGAAGGGTTTATAGTGGTTTTCAGGGGTTTCGAGGGATTTAAAGCGGGTTAATATGGGTTTAAATGGGTTTAGATTTGATTTAGCCGGGTTTAGAGGGGTTTGCGTGGGCTTTAGATGGATTGGATGGGATAAGGATGGGTTTAGAGGCGTTTTGTGCGTTTTAGAGGGAGTTTAGTGGAGTTGATAGGGGATTAGTCAGGTTTAGAGGGTTTAGATGGGCTTGGATAGGTTTAGAGGGGGTTAGATATGTTTAGAGGGTTTAGGGCGGGTTATAGGGGGTTAGAGAGGATTTTGATGGCTTTTGAGGAATTCAGAGGGGGTTTAGTGGGGATTATAGGGGTAGAGTGATTTAGAGGGGTTTAGATGTGGTTTCGATGGGTTTAGAGGCGTTCATAGGGAATTCAAGGGGTTTTAATAGGTTTAGAGGTGTTAGAGGGGTTTAGATGTTGTTGCGATGGGTTTAGAGGCGTTGATAGGCAAAGAGGGGTTTTTTCAGGGGTTTAGAGGTGTTTAGAGTGGTTTACAGGGGTTTAGGGAAATTAAGAGGGACTTTAGAAAGGTTTTGAGGGATTTTGAGGGGTTTTGGTGGGGTTAAGAGGGTTTAGAGATTTTTAGAGGGGTTTACAGGGGTTTAGGGGAGGTTGGGGGTGCTTCGGAACGGCTTTAAGGAATTAAGAGGTGTTTGGTGGGGTTAAGCGGGGTTTCGAGGTGTTTAGAGGGGAATTAGAGGGAATATAGGGTGGTTAGATGGGGCTTGGAGGGGGTTAGAGAGGGTATCGAGGGCTTCTGAGGGATGTAGAGTAGATTTAGTGTGGCATAGGAGATAAGAGGGGTTTAAAGGGGTGAGAGTGGTGTAGAGGGGGTTTGGAGGGGTTTAGAGGGGTTTAGATATGTTTAGAGGGGTTTAGATGGGTTGGGTGTTCAGAGGGGTTTGGAGGGGGTTAGAAGGTTTTACAGTTGTTTTCAGGGGTTCAGAGGTGGTTTGGGTTTAGAGGGATTTACATGAGGTTTCGGGGCTTAGATGCTTAGTGTTGATTTCGGGGTGTTTAGAAGGGTATATGTGGGGTTTAGATGAATTTGAGGCGGTAGAAGTGTTTTAGAGGCGTTAGAGTGGTTTAGATGGGTTGAGATGGGGTTGGAGTGGTTTAGTGTTTAGAGGAGTTTAGAGAGTTTTCAGGTGGTTTACAGGGATTTAAAGTGGATATAGAGGGTGTTAGAGGGGGTTTAGAGGGGTTTTGAAGAATTCATAGGGAGTTTACTGGGGATTTGATGGGCTTATATGGGTTTAGTGATTGTTTAGAGGGGTTGAGGTGGGATGTTTAGCTGCTTAGAGAGGGCTTATTTAGAGGTGGTTTAGAGGGATTTAGAGGTGGTTTGGAGGGGTTTAGAGGGGTGTAGTGGTGATTAGATGATTTCCGGGGGTTTAGAGGGGGTTTAGAGGGGTGTAAAGTGGCGTAGACTAGGGCAGATCGGATTTAGATCGATTTTGAGGGATTCAGAGGGGGTTTAGTGGGGTTTAGACAGGTTTGAAGGGGCTTGGATGTGTTTATAGGGGTTTAGATATGTTTGGTGGTGTTTAGAGGGGGTTAGAGGGATTTAGAGGGGTTTAGATGTGGTTTCGATGGGTTTAGAGGCGTTAAGATGGAACTAGATGGTGTTTCGAGGGGTTTAGAGGTGTATAGATGGGTTAGAGGGGTTTAGGTGAGGTTAGATGGGGCTTTAGAACGGGTTTGATAGATTTGGAGGGGGTTTGGTGGGGTTAAGAGGGGTTTAGACGTGTTTAGATGGGGCTTCGAGCATTTATATGGGGTTCAGTGGGTTTCGTGGGGTTAAGAGGGGGTTAGATGTGTTTAGAGGGTTGTTTGGTGTTCATAGGGGGTTTAGAGCGGTTTAGAATGTTTCGAGAGGGTTTATAGGTAGTTTTGAGGGATGTAGAGGGGATTTATTGTGGTTAATGGGGTGATTAGTCAGGTTTAGAGGGATATAGGTGGGTTTAGTGGGGGTTGATAGTGGTTAGAGGGGTTGAGGGTGTCTGAGGAATTCAGAGGGCGTTTAGTCGGGTTTAGAGGGGTTTGAAGGGGTTTAGATGTGGTTTCGATGGGTTCAGATGCGTTTACAGGTAAAGCAGGGTTTTCCGTGAGTTTAGAGGGATTTAGAGGGGTTTAGGGGAGGTTAGAGTTGCTTTGGATCGCTTTTTAGGGTTTCAGGTGGGGTTTATTGGGGTTTAGAGGGGGTTTAGAGGGGTTTAGAATGGTTTAGAGCGGGTTTACAGTTGTTTGTAGGGTATTTGGAATTAGAGGGTGTTCAGAGGGGTTTAGATTGTGATTAAATCGGTTCAGAGGGTGTTTAGAGGGGTTTAGAGGCGTTAGAGCAGTTTGGACGGGTTTGGAAGGGGCCTTGAGGGGGTTTTGAGGCGTTTTGAGGAATTCTGAGGGGGTAAGAGGGGTTTCCTCGGCGTAAAGAGGGGTTTAGAGGGGGTTGGAATAGTTTACAGTGGGTGTCATGGATTTAGAGGTGGCTTAGACGGGTTTAGAGGGGTTTGTAGGAGGTTTATTGGGATTTAGATGGGTTTTGAGTTGATTTAGGGGGGATTCGAGTGGTGGATATGTGTTTATAAATTGTTTGGACGGGGTTAGATGGTGTTTAGAACAGTTTATATCGGTTTAGATTGATTTAGAGGTGGTTTAGATGGATTTACAGGTGGCTTCGAAGGGTTTAGAGGGCCTAGGGGAGTTTAGAGGAGTTTGGAGGGGTTTAGAAAGGTTTACTGTGCTTTTCAGGGGTTTAGAGGGGGTTTAGAGGGGTGATGGTGCTTTAAAGGTGCTTTAGAACGGTTTTGAGCGATGCAGAGGGGGTTTAGGGGTTCAGAGGGATTTAGAGTGGGGTTAGAGAGGGTATTTAGAGCAGTTGAGAGGGAATTTGAGATGGGCTGAGAGGGTGGTTAGAGGGGTATATAGAGTTTTAGAGTTGTTTAGTGGGGATTGGAGTGGGTTTGGAGTGGGTTTGATGGGTTAACTGGGGGGCTTAGAGGGGTTTGGAGGGGTTTAGAAGAGTTTACAGTGGATTTCACGGATTTCGAGGTGCTTTAGAGGGGTTTAGATGGATCTATATGAGTTTAATAGGAGTTAGATGGGTTTAGTTGATTTAACCCCAATAAGATGGGGTTTAGAGGGGGTTTGGATGGGTTTAGAGTTTGTTTAGAGGGGTTTAGAGGGTGTTTAGAGGGCTTTAGGCGGGATTAAATGTGGTTTAGAGGTCGTTTGGAGGGATTCAAACGTGGCTTGGAGGGGTTTAGAGGGGTTTACATGGGTTTAAAATTGATTTAGGGGGTGTTTAAAGAAGTTTGTATGGGGGTTAGAGGGATTAGATGGAATTAGAACGGTATTAGACCAGTTTTATAGGATATAGCGAGAGTTTAGTGGGATTAAGAGAGGTTTCGAGGGGTTTAGAGGGGTTTAGAGGGAGGTTAGAGTGTTTAGAGGGGGTTTAGAGGAGCTTTAGAATGGGTTTAGAGACGGATTATAGGGGATTCTGAGGTATATAGGGGGGATTTAGTGGGGTTAATAGGGGTTCCGACGGGTTTAGAGGGTTTAGATGGGCTTGGATAGGTTTAGATGGGTTTACAAGAGTTTAGGCCTGTTTATAGGTGGTTTAGTGGTGCTTACAGGGATTTAGAGAGGGTTAGATGTGGTGTCGATGGGTTTAGAGGCGTTCATAGGGAATTAAATGGGTTTAGATGGGTTTAGACGTGTTTAGGGGAGGGTAGAGAGTGTTTAGAGAGTGTTTAGAGGGTATTTCGTGGCTTTAGCAGGGGGGGGGGGGGTTGGGGGGGCCTAGAGAGGGTTAACAGGGGTTCTGAGGAATGTAGAGCGGAGTTAGTGTGGTAGAGGGGTTTAGAGGGTTTTGAGTGGTTTTGAGGGGTTTAGTGGGGTTTATAGGGGTTTGGAGGGGGTCAGATATGTCTAGAGGTGTTTAGTAGGTTTCACTGGGTGTTTCGAGGGGTATAGAATTGTTTACAGTGGTTTCCATGGGTTTAGAGGAGGTTTGGGTTTAGAGGGATTTATACGAGGTTTATAGGGGTTTATATACTTAGTTTTGATTTTGGGGTGTTTAGAAGGGTTTATATGGAGATTAGATTAATTAGATAGTGTTAGAAGGGTTTTAGAGACGTTAGAGGGGTCTAGATGGGTGTACGTGGGGTTGGAGGGGTATAGGGTGGTTTGAGGACTTAGAGAGGTTCCCGGTGGTTTACAGGGATTTAAAGTGGGTGTAGAGGGGGTGAGAGGGTTTTTTAAAGATTTGGAGGAATTCAGATGGGGTTCAGTGGGTTTAAAGGGGATTTATATTGGTTTAGAGATTGTTTAGAGGTGTTTAGGGGGTGTTTAGAGGGGTTTCGAGACTTTAGAGTTAAGTAGAGTTCGTTTAGAGGTATTTAATGGTGGCTTGGAGGGGTTTAGAGGGTTGTATGTGTTTAGAGTGGTTTAGAGGGGTTTAGAAGGGTTTCCAATGATTTCTACGTGTTCAGAGGGGTTTAGTGGGGTTTGGAGTGGTGTAGGGGAGGTTAGATGGGATGTAGCACGATTTGAGGGATTCAGGGGGTTTAGTGGGTTTTCGAGGGGTTTAGTGAGGGTTTTGAGGGATTTCGAGGGATGTAGAGGGGATTTAGTTTGGTAGGGGGGTTTAGAGGTGTTTAAAGGGGGTTTAGTGTTAATAGGGGGTTTAGATTGTGTTTGGAGTTTGTGGGGGTTTAGAGGTTGTAAAGAGGGGTTTCGAGGTGTTTAGAGGGAGTTAGAGGGATTTAGAGGTGGTTTAAAGGTGATTTAGAGTGATTTTGTGGTGGCTTGAACGGGTTTAGAGGTATTCACATGGGTCTAGATTTGATTTAGGGGGTTCAAATGATTTATGGGGTTCAGATGGGCTTAGATGGTGGTGAGACGCGTTGTGTTGTTTAGAGGGAGTTTAGAGTGTTTATAGGGGTTTTAGAAGGGGATTAGAGGGGCTTTTGAAAGGGTTTAGATACGGTTTATAGGGGGGTTTGAGGGAATTAGAGGAGATTTAGTGGGGTTAATAGGGGTTTAGACGGCTTTAGATGGTTTAGATGGGCTTGGATACGTTTAGAGGGGTTTAGGAGGGTTTATAGGGGGTTTAGTGGGGTTTAGATGGGTTTAGAAGGACAGAAGGGGTTAGATGTGGTGTCGATGGGTTTAGATGCGTTCACAGAGAATTAGATGGGGTTTAGATGTGTTTCGTGCTGTTTAGAGGAGGTTAGAGGGGCATAGAACGGTTGTAAGTGATTTAGAGAGGGGTTGGTGGGGTTAAGATGGGTTTAGAGATGTTTAGACGGGGTTTGTATGGTATATAGGGGGTTTAGAGGTGGTTTGGAGGGGTTGGGAGAGGGTTAACTGCTACTGATAGATGTAGAGCGGATTTAATGTGGTAGAAGGGCTCAGAGGAGTTTAGAGGGTTTAGAGTGGTTTAGAGGGGTTTAGAGCGGTTTAGAGAAGTTTAGAGGGGTTTAAATATGTCTAGAGCCGTGTAGATGGGTTTACTGGGTGTTTAGAGGAGTATAGAAGTGTTGGCAGTTGTTTTCAGGGGTCTGGAGGAGGTTTGGGTTTAGAGGAATTTATAGGATGTTTATAGATTTATAGGGGCTTAGATGCTTAGTGTTGATTTCGGAGTGTTTAGAAAGGTGTATATGGAGTTTAGATGAATTAGAGAAGATTAGAAGGGTTTCAGGGGCGTTAGATGGGTTTAGAGAGGTTCAGATGGGGTTGGAGGAGTTTATTGTGCTTTAGAGGAGTTTGGAGAGGTTTAAGGTGGTTAACAGGGATTTAAAGTGAGTGTAGACTGGGGTAGATGGGAATTTGAGGAGTTTTGAGGGGTTTACTGGGGCTTACATGGGTTTATATGGGTTTAGAGATTGTTTAGATGGGTTTAGAGGATGTTTAGAGGAGTTTATAGGGCTTTAGTGTTGTATGTATTTAGAGGGGTTTAGAGTTGTTTAAAAGGGTTTGCAATGATGTCTAGGGGTTTAGAAGTGTTTGGAGTGGTGCAGGGGTGGTTAGATGGGATTTAGAACGATTTTCAAGGATTCAGGGCGGTTTAGTGGGATTTAGAGGGGTTTAAACGGGATTTAGTGTGGTTTAGTGGGTTTAGAGTGGTGTAGGGAAGGTTAGATGGGATTTAGAACGATTTTGAGGGATTCAGGCGGGTTTAGTTGGGTTTAGAGGGATTTTAGAGAGGATATATGAGGCCCGGGACCGTTGGTGCGAGTGGAGGAGGGTCAGGAGCGGTGAGTACATAAACCCAGCGCGGGGCTTGTTCAGGCAGAGGCCCGGGACCGTTGGAGCGAGTGGAGGAGGGTCAGGAGCGGTGAGTAGATAAATCCAGCGCGGGGCTTGTTCAGGCAGAGGCCCGGGACCGTTGGAGCGAGTGGAGGAGGGTCAGGAGCGGTGAGTAGATACATCCAGCGCGGGGCTTGTTCAGGCAGAGGCCCGGGACCGTTGGAGCGAGTGGAGGAGGGTCAGGAGCGGTGAGTACATAAACCCAGCGCGGGGCTTGTTCAGGCAGAGGCCCGGGACCGTTGGAGCGAGTGGAGGAGGGTCAGGAGCGGTGAGTGGATAAATCCAGCGCGGGGCTTGTTCAGGCAGAGGCCCGTGACCGTTGGAGCGAGTGGAGGAGGGTCAGTAGCGGTGAGTAGATAAATCCAGCGCGGGGCTTGTTCAGGCAGAGGCCCGTGACCGTTGGAGCGAGTGGAGGAGGGTCAGGAGCGGTGAGTACATAAATCCAGCGCGGGGCTTGTTCAGGCAGAGGCCCGGGACCGTTAGAGCGAGTGCAGGTGTGTCAGGGGCGGTGAGTACATAAATCCAGCGCGGGGCTTGTTCAGGCAGAGGCCCGGACCGTTGGAGCGAGTGGTGGAGGGTCAGGAGCGGTGAGTACATAAATCCGGCGTGGGGCTTGTTCAGGCAGAGGCCCGGGACCGTTGGAGCGAGTGGAGGAGGGTCAGGGGCTTGTTTTTACCGAAGTCCGGAACATTCCATACTGAATAGGGAGGTTTCTGGTGGAAGCCGCTGATTGGTGGAAGCAGACTAGAAGAAGCAGCTGATTGGGTGGAGCCTCTGGTTAGTATTTCTGCTTTGTGAGTAAAGGTACAGGGGGTTAGTAAAGGTACAGGGGGTTAGTAAAGGCACAGGGGGTTAGTAAAGGCACAGGGGGTTAGTAAAGGCACAGGGGGTTAGTAAAGGTACAGGGGGTTAGTAAAGGTACAGTGCTTTTGGTTTGTATAATAAAGGTGTAGGTTACAGGTCAAGAGGGAGCAGCTGTTTGAGTCAGATACCTGCTGATTTCTCACAGCAGTTTCCATTATATTATACTGATATCGATCCAGGGTAAGGCGAGAGAATGTTAGCCAGAGCAGTGTACTGTACTGTATGTCAGATGTGGGAGGTCATGGTGTCGGATGGCCCTCTTGACGTCCACATCTGCATCAGGTGCAGAGAGATGGGGCTCCTAAGGGACCGTATTAGGATCCTGGAGCAGCAGCTCGATGACCTCTGCCTGGTCAGGGAGAGTGAAAAGGTGATAGAGGAGAGTTATAGGGAGGTGGTCACTCCAAAACCCCAGGAGAGAGACATGTGGGTCACGCTAAGGAAGGGCAAGGGGCAGAGGCATGAACGAGTGAGTACTCCAATGTCAGTACACCTGGCATATAAGTACTCCTGTTTGAGTACGGATGGGGGTGACAGCCTACCCGGGGGTAGCGACAGCGGACGGGCCTTCAGCACAGAGACCGGCCCTGTTGCTCCGAAATGTAGGGAAAAAAAGAGGAGGGCAATAGTAATTGGGGACTCTATTGTTAGGGGGTCGGATAGGCGATTCTGTGGACGCAGTCGGGAGACCAGGATGGTGGTCTGCCTCCCTGGTGCCAAGGTCTTGGACGTGTCTAAACGTGTCCAAGATATCCTCAAATCAGAGGGAGAGGAGCCTGAGGTCGTGGTACATATAGGTACCAATGACATAGGTAAAAAACGGGAAGAGGTCCTAAAGGGAGGATTTAAGGACTTGGGAGGAGAGTTGAGGAAAAGGACCAAAAAGGTAACAATCTCAGGATTACTGCCTGTGCCACGTGACAGTGAGAGTAGAAATGGAGCAAGGTGGAGGATAAATGCTTGGCTGAAAGACTGGTGCAGAGGGCAGGGATTCAAGTTTCTGGATCATTGGGACTTATTTTGGGTTAGGTGGGACCTGTACAGAAAGGATGGGTTGCACTTGAACCCCAGGGGGACCAATATCCTGGCGGGGAAATTTGCAAAGGCCACTGGGGAGACTTTAAACTAGAATGGTTGGGGCGAGGGATGCAAATAGCAAAAGCTAGTAGACAGAATGGGAGGCAGGAAGCAGAAAAGGGAAGCACTCGGACACAAGAGGAGAAACAAAAAAAAGGAAATAAACAGAGAACAAGAGATGGGGGGTTTCTTAAATGTGCATATTTTAATGCTAGGAGCATTGTCAGAAAGGTGGATGAGCTTAGAGTCTGGATAGACACCTGGAAGTATGATGTTGTGGCGATCAGTGAAACATGGTTGCAGGAGGGCTGTGATTGGAAACTAAATATTCCAGGATTTCGTTGCTTCAGGTGTGATAGAATTGGAGGGGCAAGAGGTGGAGGTGTTGCATTGCTAGTCAGGGAAGATATTACAGCAGTGCTTTGGCAGGATAGATTGGAGGGCTCATCTAGGGAGGCTATTTGGGTGGAACTTAGAAGTGGGGAAGGTGTAGCAACACTTATAGGGGTATATTATAGACCGCCAAATGGGGAACGAGAATTGGAAGAGCAAATATGTAAAGAGATAGCAGATATTAGTAGTAAGCACAAGGTAGTGATTGTGGGAGATTTCAACTTTCCACACATAGACTGGGAAACACATTCTGTAAATGGGCTGGATGGTTTGGAGTTTGTAAAATGTGTGCAGGATAGTTTTTTGCAGCAATACATAGAGGTGCCTACTAGAGGAGGGGCAGTGCTGGACCTCCTGTTAGGAAATGAGACGGGACAGGTGGCGGAGGTATGCGTAGGGGAGCACTTCGGGTCCAGTGATCACAATACCATTAGTTTCAATATAATTATGGAGAAGGACAGAACTGGGCCTAGGGTTGAGATTTTTGATTGGAGAAAGGCTAACTTTAACGAGATGCGAGATGACTTAAAAGGAGTGAACTGGGACATTTTGTTTTATGGGAAAGATGTAGAGGAGAAATGGAGGACATTTAAAGGGGAAATTTTAAGAGTACAAAATCTTTATGTTCCTGTTCGGTTGAAAGGAACCAGTAAAAATTGGAAAGAGCCCTGGTTTTCAAGGGAAATTGGACATCTTGTTCGGAAAAAGAGGGAGATCTACAATAATTATAAGCAGCATGAAGTAAATGAGGTGCTTGAGGAGTATAAGGAATGTAAAAAGAATCTTAAGAAAGAAATTAGAAAAGCTAAAAGAAGATATGAGGTTGCTTTGGCAAGTAAGGTGAAAGTAAATCCAAAGGGTTTCTACAGCTATATTAATAGCAAAAGGATAACAAGGGATAAAATTGGTCCATTGGAGAGACCGAGTGGACAGCTATCTGCAGAGCCAAAAGAGATGGGGGAGATTTTGAACAAGTTCTTTTCTTCGGTATTTACCAAGGAGAAGGATATTGAATTATGTGAGGTAAGGGAAACTAGTAGAGTAGCTATGGATACTATGAGTTTCAAAGTAAAAGAAGTGCTGACACTTTTGAAAAATATAAAAGTGGATAAGTCTCCTGGTCCTGACAGGATATTCCCTAGGACATTGAGGGAAGTTAGTGTAGAAATAGTCGGGGCTATGACAGAAATATTTCAAATGTCATTAGAAACGGGAATAGTCCCCGAGGATTGGCGTACTGCGCATGTTGTTCCATTGTTTAAAAAGGGTTCTAAAAGTAAACCTAGCAATTATAGACCGGTTAGTTTGACTTCAGTGGTGGGAAAATTAATGGAAAAGATACTTAGAGATAATATATATATAAGTATCTGGATAAAAAGGGTCTAATTAGGAACAGTCAACATGGATTTATGCATGGAAGGTCATGTTTGACTAATCTTGAATTTTTTGAAGAGGTTACTAGGGAAATTGACGAGGGTAAAGCAGTGGATGTTGTCTATATGGACTTCAGTAAGGCCTTTGACAAGGTTCCACATGGAAGGTTGGTTAAGAAGGTTCAACTGTTGGGTATAAATGCAGGAATAGCAAGATGGATTCAACAGTGGCTGAATGGGAGAAGCCAGAGAGTAATGGTGGATGGCTGTTTGTCGGGTTGGAGGCAGGTGACTAGTGGGGTGCCTCAGGGATCTGTGTTGGGTCCTATGTTGTTTGTCATGTACATCAATGATCTGGATGAAGGGGTGGTAAATTGGATTAGTAAGTATGCAGATGATACCAAGATAGGGGGTGTTGTGGATAATGAAGAGGATTTCCAAAGTCTGCAGAGTGATTTAGGCCAGTTGGAAACATGGGCTGAAAGATGGCAGATGGAGTTTAATGCTGATAAATGTGAGGTGCTACACCTTGGCAGGACAAATCAAAATAGGACGTACATGGTAAATAGTAGGGAATTGAAGAATACAGTGGAACAGAGGGATCTGGGAATAACCGTGCATAGTTCCTTGAAGGTGGAATCTCATATAGATAGGGTGGTAAAGAAAGCTTTTGGTATGCTAGCCTTTATAAATCAAAGCATTGAGTATAGAAGCTGGGATGTAATGTTAAAATTGTACAAGGCGTTGGTGAGACCAAATCTGGAGTATGGTGTACAATTTTGGTCGCCCAATTATAGGAAGGATGTCAAGAAAATAGAGAGGGTACAGAGGAGATTTACTGGAATGTTGCCTGGGTTTCAACAGCTAAGTTACAGAGATAGGTTAAATAAGTTAGGTCTTTATTCTCTGGAGCGCAGAAGGTTAAGGGGGGACTTGATAGAGGTCTTTAAAATGATGAGGGGGATAGACAGAGTTAATGTGGACAAGCTTTTCCCTTTGAGAATAGGGAAGATTCAAACACGAGGGCATGAATTTAGAATTAAGGGACAGAGGTTTAGGGGTAACATGAGGGGGAACTTCTTTACTCAGAGAGTGGTAGCGGTGTGGAATGAGCTTCCAGTGGAAGTGGTGGCGGCAGGTTCGTTGGTATCATTTAAAAAGAAATTGGATGGGCATATGGATGAGAAGGGTATGGAGGGTTATGGTATGAGTGCAGGCAGGTGGGACCAAGGGAAACAAGTTGTTCGGCACGGACTTGAAGGGCCGAGATGGCCTGTTTCCGTGCTGTAATTGTTATATGGTTATATGGTTATATAGGGGGTTTAGAGGGGGTTTGGAGGGGTTTAGATAGGTTTTCAGGGGGTTCTGATGGATGTAGAGCGGATTTAGTGTGGTAGAGGGGTTTAGAGGTGTTTAAATGGTTTAGAGTGGTGTCGAGGGGTTTAGAGGAGTTTAGAAGGGTTTACAGTGGTTTTCAGGGTGTTAGAGGGGTTTTGGTTTGAAGGGATTTATCGGAGGTTTATAGGGACTAAGATGCTTAGTGTTGATTCCAGGGTGCTTAGAAGGGTGTATATGGGGTTTGAATGAATTAGATGGGGTTAGAAGGGTTTTAGAGGCGTTAGAGGGGTTTAAATGGGTTTGGAGGGGTTTAGGATGATTTAGAGTTGTTTCGAGAGGGTTAAGGTGGTGTACAGGGATTGAAAGTAGGTGTAGACGGGGTTAGAGGGGGTTTTGAGGGGGGTTGAGGAATTCAGAGGGGTTTACTGGGGTTTACAGGGTTTATATGGGTTTAGAGATTGTTTAGAGGGGTTTAGGGGTTGTTTAGAGAGGTTTAGACGGCTTTAGAGTTAGTTAGAGTTGGGTTAGGGCAATTTACAGGTGGCTTGGAGGGGTTTAGTGGAGTGTAGGGGTGTTTAGAGGGGTTTAGAGGGGATAGAAGGGTCTACAGTGATTGTCAAGGGCTTAGAGGGGGTTTAGAGGGGTTTAGAGTGGTGTAGAGGAGGTTAGAACGCTTACAAGGGATTCAGAGAGAGTTTAGTGGCGTTTAGAGGCGTTTAGAGGCGTTTAGAGTGTTTAGTGGGGCTTGGATGTGTTTTTAGGGGTTTAGATATGTTTAGTGGTGTTTAGAGGGGGTTAGAGGGATTTAGAGGGGTTTACATGTTGTTTCGATGGAGGCGTTGAGAGGGAACTAGGGATTTAGATGGGCTTAGAAGTGTATAGATAGTTTTGGGGGAGTTTAAGGGATGCTAGAGCGGCTTTAGAACTGTTTTGAGGAATGTAGAGCGGAGTTAGTGTGGTAGAGGGGGTTTAGATTGTTTTGAGTGGTTTTGAGGGGTTTAGAGTGGTTTATATGGGATTGGAGGGGGTCAGATATGTCTAGACGTGTTTAGAAGGTTTTACTGGGCGTTTAGATTGGTATATGGGTATAGAAATGTTTAAATGGGTATAGAAATGTTTACAGTGGTTCCCATGGGTTTAGAGGAGGTTTGGGTTTAGTGGGATTTATAGGAGGTTTATAGGGGTTTATATGCTTAGTTTTGATTTCGGGGTGTTTAGAAGGGTTCATATGGAGTTTAGATTAATTAGATAGGGTTAGAAGGGTTTTAGAGGCGTTAGAGGGGTTTAGATGGGTGTAGGTGGGGTTGGAGGGGTATAGGGTGGTTTGAGGTGGTCAGAGAGGTTCGAGGTGATTTACAGGGATTTAAAGTGGGTGTAGAGGGGGTGAGAGGGGTTTTTAAAGGTGTTGAGGAATTCAGAGGGGGTTCAGTGGGTTTAAAGGGGTTTATATTGGTTTAGAGTTTGTTTAGAGGTGTTTAGGGGGTGTTTAGAGGGGTTTAGAGACTTTAGAGTTAAGTCGATTTCGTTTAGAGGTATTTAGATTGGATTTGGAGGTGTTTGTGTGGGTTTAGTGGTTGTATAGAGGGTGTTTAGAAGGTGTTAGAGGCATTTAGAGGTGGTTTAGAGGTGATTTAGAGGGATTTTGAGGTGGCTTGTACGGGTTCAGAGGTGTTTACATGGGACTAGATTTGATTTAGGGGGTTTAAATGGGATTTATGGGGTTTAGATAGGCTTAGAAGGGGGTTAGACGCGTTCCGTGGTGTTTAGAGGGTGTTTAGAGTGTTTATAGGGGGTTTAGAAAGGGTTTAGAGACGGGTTATTTGGGGTTTTGAAGGAATTAGAGGCGATTTAGTGGGGTTAATAGGGGTTTAGACGGCTTTAGATGGTTTAGATCGGCTTGGATACGTTTAGAGGGGTTTAGGATGGTTTATAGGGGCTTTAGTGGGGATTAGATAGGTTTAGAGGGACAGAGGGGGTTAGTTGTGGTGTCGATGGGTTTAGATGCGTTCTCATGGAATTAGATGGGTTTTATATGTGTTTAGAGGTGTTTAGGGGAGGTTAGAGGGGCTTTAGAACGGTTTTATGTGATTTAGAGGGGGTTGGTTGGGTTAAGTTGGGTTTAGAGAAATTAAGTCGGGGTTTATAGTGTATATAGTGGGTTTAGAGGTGGTTTGGAGGGGTTTGGAGAGGGTTAACTGCTACTGATGGATGTAGAGCGGATTTAGTGTGGTAGAAGGGCTTAGAGGAGTTTAGAGTGGTTTAGAGTGGTTTAGAGGGTTTTAGAGGGGTTTAGAGAAGGTTAGAAGGGTTTAGATATGTCTAGAACGGTTTAAATGAGTGTACTGGGTGTTTAGAGGTCTTTAGAGGAGTATAGAAGTGTTGGCAGTTGTTTTCAGGGGTCTGGAGGCGGTTTGGGTTTAGAGGGATTTATAGGAGGTTTATAGGGGCTTAGATGCTTAGTGTTGATTTCGCAGTGTTTAGAAGGGTGTATATGGAGTTTAGATGAATTAGAGAGGATTAGAAGGGGTTTAGGGGCGTTAAAGGGGTTTAGAAGGGTGAAGATGGGGTTGGAGGAGTTTAGGGTGGTTTAGAGGTGTTTGGAGAGGTTTAATTAAGGTGGTTTGCAGGGATTTAAAGTGGGTGTAGAAGGGGTTAGAGGGGGCTTTGAGGGGCTTTGAGGGGTTTTCTGGGGTTTAGATGGGTTTAGAGATTGTTTAGATGGATTTAGGGGATGTTTAGAGCGGTTTGGAGGTCCTTAGTGTTATGTAGAGGGTTTAGAGGTGACTTGGAGGGGTTTAGAGCGGTGTATGTGTTTAGAGGGGTTTAGAGTGGTTTAGAAGGGTTTGCAATGATGTCTAGGGGTTTAGAGGTGTTTGGAGTGGTGCAGGGGTGGTTAGATGGGATTTCGAACGATTTTCAGGAATTCTGGGCGGTTTAATGGGGATTAGAGTGCTTTAGACGGGTTTTGATGGGGCTTATTGGGTTTGGAGTGGTGTGGGGAAGGTTAGATGGGATTTAGAACGATTTTGAGGGATTCAGGCGGGTTTAGTTGTGTTTAGAGGGATTTAGAGAGGGTTTAGAGGTGTTTCGAGGGATGTAGAGGGGATTTAGTGGGGTATAGGGGTTTAGAGGTGTTTAAAGGGGGGTTAGAGTGTTAATAGGGGGTTTAGATGGGGTTTAGAGGGGTTTGTATGAGTTAAGAGGTTGTATAGAGGGTGTTTAGAGGGTGTTTAGAGGGCTTTGGAGATGGTTTAGCGGGTTTTTAGTTGGCTTGGAGGGGTTTAGAGGGGTTTACATGGGTTTAGATTTGATTGAGGAAGGTTTGAAGTGGTTTGTATGGTGTTTACAGGGATTAGATAGAATTAGAAAGGGGTTAGACGCGTTTTGTGGGATTTAGAGGAAGTTTAGATGGGTTTAGAGGACGTCTAGAGTGTTTATAGACGATTTAGACAGGGTTTAGACGGGCTTTAGAGCGCGTTTGGAGGCGGTTTATAGGGGTTTTGAGGGATATGGAGGGGATTTAGTGGGGTTAATAGGGGTGTAGACGGGTTTAGAGTGTTTAGATGGGCTTGGATGGGTTTAGCGGGGGTTAGATATGTTTAGGGTGGTTTAGGGCGTTTATACGGGGTTAGAGGGGATTTTGAGCGGGTTTGGGGAATTCAGAGGGGGTTTAGTGGGGATTAGAGGGTATTGAGGGATTGAGAGGGGGTTTGGTGGTGTTTAGAGATGTTACGAGGGGGTTTAGATGACATATTGGGGGTTTAGAGGGGGTTTGGAGGGGTTTAGATAGGTTTTAAGGGGGTTCTGATGGAGGTAGAGCGGATTTAATGTGGTAGAGGGGTTTAGAGGTGTTTAAATGGTTTAGAGTGGTGTCCATGGGTTTAGAGGAGTTTAGAAGGGTTTACAGTGGTTTTCAGGGGGTTAGAGGGGTTTTGGTTTGGAGGGATTTATAGGAGGTTTATAGGGACTAAGATGCTTAGTGTTGATTCCAGGGTGTTTAGAAGGGTATATATGGGGTTTGAATGAATTAGATGGGGTTAGAAGGGTTTTAGAGGCGTTAGAGGGGCTCAGATGGGTATGGAGGGGTTTATGGTGATTTAGAGTTGTTTCGAGAGGGTTAAGGTGGTTTACAGGGATTGAAAGTGGGTGTAGACGGGGTTAGAGGGGGTTTTGAGGGGGTTCAGGAATTCAGAGGGGTTTACTGGGGTTTACAGGGTTTATATGGGTTTAGAGATTGTTTAGAGGGGTGTAGGGGGTGTTTAGAGGGGGTTAGACGGCTTTAGAGTTAGTTAAAGGTGATTTAGGGGGATTTAGAGGTGGCTTGGATGGGTTTAGTGGGGTGTATGGGGTGTTTAGAGGGATTTAGAGGGGATAGACGTGATTACAGTGATTGTCAAGGGTTTAGAGGGGGTTTAGAGGGGTTTAGAGTGGTGTAGAGGAGGTTAGATGGGATTTAGAACGCTTACAAGGGATTAAAAGAGAGTTTAGTGGCGTTTAGAGGGCTTTAGAGGGGTTTAGAGGGTTTAGAGGGGCTTGGATATGTTTTTAGGGATTTAGATATGTTGAGTGGTGTTTAGAGGGGGTTAGAGGGATTTAGATGGGTTTACATGTTGTTTCGATGGGCGTAGAGGCGTTAAGAGGGAACTAGATGGGGTTTAGGGGGGTTTAGAGGTGTATAGATGGGTTTGGGGGAGTTTAGGGGAGGTTAGAGCGGCTTTAGAACTGTTTTGAGGGATTTAGAGGGGGTTTGGTGGGGTTAAGAAGGGTTTAGAGGTGTTTAGATGGGTTTCGAGCTTTTATATGGGTTAGAGTAGGTTTGGAGGGGTTTAGAGAGGGTTTAAAGGTGTTCCGAGCGATGTAGAGGGGATTTAGTGGGTGTTTAGAGGGTTTATAGCGGGTTTAGAGGGGTTCATATGGGTTTAGAAGTTGTATAGAGGGGTTTAGAGGGTGTTTAGAGGGCTTTAGAGGGTGTTTAGATGGAATATAGGGGGGCTAGAGGGGTTGGAGGGGTTTAGAGAGGGTTTAGTAGATTTCTGAGGGATGTAGAGCGGAGTTAGTGTGGTAGAGGGGTTTAGATGGGTTTAGATGGGTTTAGAAGGATTGGGGGTTTAGAGGTGTTTAGAGGGGGTTAGAAGGGTTTACAGTGGTTTTCAGAGGTCGTTTGTGTTTAGAGTGATATATAGGTGGTTTATAGTAGCTTAGATGCTTAGTGTTGATTTCGGGGTGGTTAGAAGGGTTCCTTTGGGGTTTAGATGAATTAGATGGGGTTGGGGAAGTGTTTTGGAAGCGTTAGAGGGGTTTAGATTGGGTTTAGATGGGGTTGGAGGGATTTAGGGTGGTTTAGAGTTGTTTAGAGAGGTTTATGGTGATTTACAGGCAGGTTTATGGCAGTTTAAAGTGCGTGTAGATGGTTTAGTGGGGGTTGCGAGGGGTTTTGAGGAATTCAGACGGGGTTTAGCGGTGTTTAGAGTGGTTTAGATGTGATTAGAGGGGGTTTGGAACGTTGAGTGGAGTTTAGATGGCTTAGTGGTTAACAGGGCTTTAAAGTTATTTAGAGGTGGTTTAGAGGGATATAGAGATGGCTTGGAGGGATTTAGAGAGTTGTAGGGGTGTTTAGAGGGTTTTAGATGGGTTTAGAAGGGTTTACAGTGATTTTTAGGGGGTTAGAGTGGGTTTAGAGGGGTTTAGAGTGATGTAGAGAAGGTTAGATGGGATTTCGAACGGTTTTAAGGGATTCAGAGGGATTCAGAGGGGTTTAGTGGGGTTTAGAGGGGTTTATTCGGGTTTAGAGGTCTTTGGATGTGGTTATATGGGATCAGATATGTTTAGTGGTGTTTAGAAGGGGTTGGAGAGATTTAGAGGGGTTTAGATATTATTTCGATGGGTTTGAAGGCGTTAAGAGAGAACTGGATGGGGTTTAGAGGGGTTTAGAGGTGTATAGATGGATTTATGGCGTGTTAGGCGAGATTAGAGGGGGTTTGGTGGGGTTAAGAGGGGTTTAGAGCTGTATAGATGGGGTTTCGAGCGTTTATATGGGGTTTAGAGTGGGTTTGGAGGGGTTTAGAGAGGGGTTAGAGGGGTTCCGAGGGATGTAGAGTTGATTTAGTGGGGTAGAGTGGTTTAGACGGGTTTATGGGGTTTAGCGTGTTGTAGAGGGGTTTAGTTACGTTTAGAGGGGTTTAGAGGGGTTGGGTGTTTAGACGGGTTTAGAGGGGTTTAGAAGGGTTTACAGTAGTTTTCAGGTATTCAAAGCTGGTTTGGGTTTAGAGGGGTTTATAGGAGGTTTATAGGGGCTTAGATGATTAGTGTTGATTTCGGGGTGTTTAGAAGGGTTTATATGGGGTTGAGATGAATTAGATAGATGGGATTGGATGGGGTTTAGATGTGGTTTCGATGGGTTCAGAGGCGTTCATATGGAACTAGAGGGGTTTTAGAGGTGTTTAGAGGTGCTTACAGGGATTTATATGGGTTAGGGAGGTTAGAGGGGCTGTAGAACGGTTTGGAGGGATTTAGAGGGTGTTTGGTGGGGTTAAGAGGAGTTCAGAGGCATTTAGATGGGGTTTAGAGGGTTCATAGGGGGTTTAGAGTGGGTTTGGAGAGGTTTTGATAGGTGTTTGCGGTCTTACGAGTGATGTAGAAGGGATTTAGTGGGGTAGAGGGGTTTAGAGGCGTTTAGAGGGATTTAGAGGGCTTATGGGGGTGTAGATCAGGTTTAGAGGGGTTTAGATGTGCTCAGACGGGGTTAGAGAGGCTTAGAGTGGTTTAGGTGTGTTTAGACAGGTTTGGAGCGTTGAGTGGGGTTTAGATGGTTTTAGAGTGGTTTACTGGGCGTTTAGCGCGGTTTATAAGAGTTTACAGTGGTTTTGAGGGGTTTAGAGGGGTTTATGGGAGGTTTGGGGTTAGAAGTGTTTTAGAGGCGTTAGCGGGGTTTAGAGGGCTTTAGAGGTGCGTTGATGTGTTTAGAGCGGTTTACGGAAGTTTACAGGGATTTAAAGGGGGTTTAGAGAGGTTTCGAGGGCGTATTGTGGTGTTTTGAGGAATTCAGAGGGGGTTTAGTGGGGTTTAGACTGGTTTAGACGAGTTTAGAGCGATTTCAGGTGGGTTCGATGGGTTTAGTGGTGTTTAGAATGATTTAGAGGGAGTTTAGAGGGGTTCATAATGGGTTTAGATGGGTTTGGATGGAATGGTATTTATAGTGGAGGAATATAGAGTGGTTTAGAAGTGTTCATTGGGGTTATAGAGGGTTTTAGAGGGGCTTTACATGGCGTTTAGAGGGGTTTAGGGAGGTTGGGGTTTGGAACGGCTTTGAGGGAATCAGAGGGGATGGAATGGTATTTATAGGGATCTAGAGTGTGTTTAGAGTGGTTTAGAGGGGGTTTAGAGGGGTTTAGAGTGGTTTCGAGGGTATTTAAAGGGGATTGGAGGGGTTGAGATGATACTAGAGTGGTTTGGATGGGTTTAGAGTGTGTTTAAAGGTGTTTAGAGGAAGTTAGATTTGTTTAGATGTGGTTTGGAGGTGTTTAGTCCGGGTTTTGAGGGGGTTAGACTGGTTGAGGGGGCTGCTTAGTGGGGTTTGGAAGGGTTTATAGTAGTTTTCAGTGGTTTAGAGGGGGTTTAGAGGGATTTAAAGCGGGTTTATATGGGTTTAGATGGGTTTAGATATGATTTAGCCGGGTTTAGAGGGGTTTGCATGGGTTTCAGAGGGATTGGATGTGATAAGAATGGGTTTAGCGGTGTTTTGTGCGATTTAGAGGGGATTAGTGGTGTTAATATGGGTTTAGTCGGGTTTAGAGGGTTTAGATGACCTTGGATAGGTTTAGAGGGAATTAGATATGTTTAGAGGAGCTTAGAGGGGTTTAGGGGGGTTTATAGGGGGTTAGATAGGATTTTGAGGGCTTTTGAGGAATTCAGAGGGGGTGAATGGGGATTATAGGGGTTTAGAGTGATTTAAATATGTGGTTTCGATGGGTTTAGAGGCGTTCATAGGGAATTCAAAGGGTTTTAATAGGTTTAGAGTTGTTAGAGGGGTTTAGATGTTGTTTCGATGGGTTTAGAGGCGTTTATAGGGAATTAGAGGGGTTTAGGGGAGTTTAGAGGGACTTTAGAAAGGTTTTGAGGAATTTAGAGGGGTTTGGGTGGCGTTAAGAAGGTGTAGAGATTTTAGAGGAGATTACAGGGGTTTAGGGGAGGCTGGAGGGGCTTCAGAACGGTTTTGACGGATTTAGAGGGGTTTTGGTGGGGGTTACGTGGGGTTTAGATGTGTTTAGAGGGGGTTTAGAGGGAATATAGCGTGTTTAGAGGGGGCTTGGAAGGGTTTAGATACGGTATAGAGGGGTTCTGAGGGATGTAGAGCAGATTTAGTGTGGTAGATGGGAAAATAGGGGTTTAAAGGGGTGAGAGAGGTGTAGAGGAGGTTTAGAGGGGTTTAGAGGGGTTTAGATATGTTTAGAGGGGTTTAGATGGGTTGTGTGTTCAGAGTGGTATAGATGGGTTTAGAAGGGTTTACAGTGGTTTTCAGGGGTTTAGAGGGTTGTTTGGGTTTAGAGCGATTTATAGGAGGTTTATAGGGGCTTAGATGCTTAGTGTTGAACGGGTTCAGAGGCGCTAGAGTGGTTTAGATGGGTTTCGATGGGGCTGGAGGGGCTTAGTGTTGTTTAGAGGTGTTTAGAGAGTTTTATGGTGGTTTACATGGATTTAAAGTGGGTGTAGAGGGTGTTTAGAGGAGTTTTGAGGAATTCATAGGGGGTTTAGTGGGGTTAGAGGGTGTTTAGAGGAGTTTTGAGGAATTCATAGGGGGTTTAGTGGGGTTTAGATGGGTGTATATGGGTTTAGAGATTGTTTAGAGGGGTTGATGTTTAGATGCGTTTAGAGGGCTTATTTAGAGGTAGTTTAGAGGGATTTAGAGGTAGCTTGGAGGGGTTTAGAGGGGTGTAGTGTTGTTTAGATGGGTTTAGAGGGTTTACAGTGATTTCCGGGGGTTTAGAGGGGTTTAAAGTGGCGCAGAGGAGGTTAGATCGGATTTAGATCGATTTTGAAGGATTCAGAGGAGGTTTAGTGGGGTTTAGAAGTGTTTAGACGGGTTTAGAGGGGCTTGGATGTATTAATAGGGGGTTAGATATGTTTAGTGGTGTTTAGAGGGGGTTAGGGGGATTTAGAGGGGTTTAGATGAGGTATCGATGGGTTTCTAGGCGTTAAGAGGGAACTAGATGGTGCTTAGATAGGTTTAGAGGTGTATAGATGGGTTAGAGGGGGTTAGGTGAGGTTAGATGGGGCTGTCGAACGGTTTTGAGGGATTTGGAGGGGGTTTGGTGGGGTTAAGATGGGTTTAGAGGTGTTTAGATGGGGCTTCGAGCGTTTATATGGGGTTCAGAGTGGGTTTGGAGGGTTTTAGTGAGTGTTTAGAGGGGTTCCGATGGATGCAGAGGGGATTTAGTGGGGTAGAGGGGTTTAGATGTGTTTAGAGGGTGTTTAATGTGCTTTAGAGGTGGTTTAGAGGTGGTTTAGAGGGATTTAGAGGTGGCTTGGAGTGGTTTAGAGGGGTTTACATGGATTTTGAATTCATTTAGGGGGGCTTAAAGGGGTTTGTGTGGGGTTTAGATGGAATTAGAAGGGGGTTACACACGTTTGGTGGGATTTAGAGGGAGTTTAGTGAGGTTAAGAGAGGCTTAGAGGGGTTTAGAAGGAGTTTAGAGGGTTTATAGGGGGTTTAGAGGGGGTTTAGAGCGACTTCCGAAAGGGTTTGGAGACGGTTTATAGGGGGTTTTGAGGGATATAGAGGGGATATGGTGGGGTTAATAGGGAGTTTAGACGGGTTTAGTGGGTTTAGATGTGCTTGGATAAGATTAGAGGGGCTTAGATATGTTTAGAGGGGTTTAGGGAGGGTTAGGGGGGTTTATAGGGGGTTAAAGGCGATTTTGAGAAGTTTTCAGGGATTCAGAGGGGGTTTAGTGGGGATTAGTGGGGTTTAGATGGGTTTATATGTGGTTTTGATGGGTTTAGAGGCGGTTAGAGGGGTGTAGAGGAGTTCAGAGGATTTTATAGGGATTCTGGGGAGGTTAGAGGGATTTAGAACGATTTTGAGGTTTGTAGAGTGGGGTTGGTGCGGTTAAGATGGGTTTACATCTGTTTAGAGGGGGTTTAGAGGGTATATAGGGGGTTTAGAATGGGTTTGGAGGGGTTTAGAGAGGGTTTAGAGGGGTTCTAAAGGATGTAGAGCGGATTTAGTGTGGTAGAGGGGTTAGAGGGGATTAGAGTGGTGTAGAGGGGTTCAGAGGGGTTTACAGGGGTTTAGAGGGATTTGGATATGTTTTGAGGGGTTTAGATGGGTTGGGCGTTTAGAGTGGTATAGATGGGTTTAGAAGGGTTTACAGTGGTGTTCAGGGGTTTAGAGGGGGTTTGGGTATAGTGGGATTTATAGGAGGTTTATAGGGGCTTAGATGCTTAGTGTTAATTTCGGGGTATTTAGAAAGGTTTATATGGGGTTCAGATGAAATAGATGGGGTTAGAAGGGCTTTGGAGGCGTTAGAGGGGTTTCGAGGTGTTCAAATGGGGTTGGATGGGGTTTAGGGTGGTTTAGAGCTGTTTAGAGAGGTTTAAGGATGGTTACAGGGATTTAAAGTCGGTGTAGATGGGTTTGGAGGGGGTTTAGAGTGGTTTAGTGATGTAGGTGAGGTTAGATGGGATTTAGAACGATTTTGAGCGATTCAGAGGGATCTTAGTGGGGTTTGGACGGGTTTAGACGGGTTTAGTGGGTTTAGAGTGGCGTGGATTTGTTTAGAGGCGTTTAGTATGTTTAGTGGTGTTTAGAGCGTGTTAGAGGGAGTTAGTTTAGAGCGTGTTAGAGGGAGTTAGTTTAGATGCGGTTGCGATAGGTTTAGAGGCGTTAAGAGGGAATTAGATGGGTTTTAGAGGGGTTTAGAGGCGATTAGATGGGTTTAGACGGGTTTACGTGAGGTTAGAGGGCTTTCGAACGGTTTTGTGGGATTTAGAGGTGATTTGGTGGGGTTAAGAGGGGTTGTATGGGGTTTCGAGGGATTAGATGGAATTAGAAGGGGCTTAGCCGCGTTTTGTGGGATTTTGAGGGAGTTTAGTGGGTTTAAGAGAGGTTTAGAGGGGTTTACATGGGTTTAGAGAGAGAGTTTACAGTGTTTATAGGGGGTTTAGACGGGATTTAGAAAGGGATTGGAGACGGTTTATAGGGGGTTTTGAGGGATAGAGAGGGGATTTAGTGGGGTTAATAGGGGGTTTAGACGGGTTTAGAGGATTTAGATGGGTCGGACATGTCTAGAGGGGTTTATATATGTTTAGAGGTGTTTAGTGGGGGTTTAGTGGGGTTTAGATAGATTTCGAGGGGTTTAGCTGTGGTTTCGTTGGGTTCAGATGTGTTCATAGGGAATTAGAGGGATTTTAGAGGGGTTTAAATGTGTTTAGCGTGGTCTAGAGGGGTTTAGGGAAGATTAGAGGGGCTTTAAACTGGTTTTGAGGGATTTAGAGGGGGTCGGTGGGGGTAAGAGGGGTTTAGAGGTGTTTAGATGGTTTAGAGGGTTTATGTGGGGTTTAGAGTGGGTTTGGAGGTGGTTAGAGGACGTTTAGAGGGGTTCCGAGGGTCGTAGGGGGGAGCTAGCGGGGTAGAGGTGTTCAGAGGTGTTTAGAGGGGGTTTAGAATGATTATAGGGGGTTTAGATAGGGTTTATAGGGGTTTGTATGGGTTTAGAGGTTGTATATAGGGGTTTAGAGGGTGCTCAAAGGAATCTAGAGGTGCTACAGAGATGGTTTAGAAGTAGTTTTGAGGGATTTAGAGGTGGCTTGGAGGGGTTTAGAGGGGTTTACATGGGTTTAGATTTGATTTAGGGGGGTTTAAAGGGGTTTGTATGGGGTTTAAAGGGATTCGATGGAAGAAGGGGGTTAGACGCGTTTTGTGGGATTTATAGGGAGTTTAGTGAGGTTAAGAGAGGTTTAGAGTGGTTTACGTGTGTTTAGAGGGAATTTAGAATGTTTATGGGGGGTTTAGAGGGGGTTTAGAGGGGCTTCCGAAAGGGTTTGGAGACTGTTTATAAGGGGTTTTGAAGGATACAGAGGTGATTTAGTGGGGTTAATAGGGGGTTTAGAGGGCTTAGATGGGCTTGGATAGGTTTAGAGGGGTTTAGATCTGCTTAGAGGGGTTGAATGGGTTTCACATGGATTTATAGTGGGTTTAGAGTGGTTTAGAAGGGTTTTAGAGGGGGTTTAGAGTGGTTTCGAGGGTATTTGGAGGGGATTAGAGGGTATTAGAGCGGTGTGGATGGGTTTAGAGAGTGATTAAAGGGCTTTAGATACTGTTAGAGTTGTGTTTTAGAGGGGGTTTAGAGTGGTTTCGAGGGTATTTGGAGGGGATTAGAGGGTATTAGAGCGGTGTGGATGGGTTTAGAGAGTGATTAAAGGGCTTTAGATACTGTTAGAGTTGTTTAGAGGTGGTTTAAAGGTTTAGGGGTTTAGAAGGGTTTACAGGGATTGGATGGGATAAGAAGGGGTTTGTGGGATTTAGTGGGGTTAATAGGGGGTAGTTGGGTTCAGAGAGTTTAGATGGGCTTGGATAAGTTTAGAGGGGTTTAGATATGTTTAGAGGGGTTTAGAGGTGTAAGGGGGGTTATAGGGGTTAGAGGGAACTTTAAGGGGTTTTAGGAATTCATAGAGTGTTTAGTGGGGTTTAGAGTGATTTAGATGTTGTTTCGATGGGTTTAGAGGCGTTCATAGGAAATTAGAGGGGTTTTCATGGGTTTAGAGGTTTTTAGAGGGGATTAGAGGGGTTTAGCGGAGTTTAGAGGGGATTTAGAAAGGTTTTTAGGGATTTAGAGGGATTGTGGTGGGGGTAGGAGGGTTTAGAATTGTTTAGAGGAGGTTTAGAAAGGGTTTGGCGACGGTTTATAGTGGTTTTGAGGGATATAGAGGGGATTTAGCGGGGTTAATAGGGGTTTAGACGGGTTTAGAGGGTTTAGATGGGCTTAGATAAGTTTAGAGGGGTTTGGATATGTTTAGAGGGGTTTGCATCGGTTTAGGGTGGTTTCGATGGTTTTACAGCGGATTAGGGGATGTTAGAGGGGCTCTTGAACGGTTGAGAGGAATTTACATGGGGTTTGGAGGGGGTTAAGATGGGTTTAGAAGGGTTCTGAGGGATGTAGAGCGGATTTAGTGTGGTAGAGGGTTTTAGAGGGGTTTATAGGGTTTAGAGTGGTGTAAAGGGGTTTAGAGGGGTTTAGAGGGGTTCAGATGGATTTAGATATGTTTTGAGAGGTTTAGAGAGTTTGGGCGTTAAGAGCGATATAGAGGGGTTTAGAAGGGTTTACCGTGGTTTACAGGGGTTTAGATGGGGTTTGGGTTTAGAGGGATTTATAGGAGGTTTATAGGGGCTTAGATGCTTAGTGTTGATTCCGGGGTATTTAGAAGGGTTTGTATGGGGTTTAGATGAATTAGATGGGGTTTGAAGGGTTTTGGGTACGTTTGAGGGGTTTCGGGTGGTTTGGAGGTGGTTAGAGTGGTTTAAGGTGGTTAACTGGGATTTGAGGTGGGTGTAGAGGAGTTTAGAGGGGGGTTTAGATGGGTTTAGACGGGTTTAGAGGATTTAGAGGGGTTTGGATGTGTTTAGAGGCCTTTAGATATGTTTAGTGGAGTTTAGAGGAGGTCAGAGTGAGTTAATGGGGTTTAGATGTGGTTTTGATTAGTTTAGAGGCGTTAAGAGTGCATTTGGTGGGTTTTAGATGGGTTTAGAGGTGTTTAGATGGGTTTAGATAGGTTTAGAGGGGTTTAGATATGTTTAGAGGGGTTTGCATGAGTTTAGGGTGGTTTCGATGGTTTTTCAGCGGTTTAGGGGATGTTAGAGGGGCTTTAGGACGGTTTTGTGGGATTTAGAAGGGGTTTGGTGGGGTTAAGAGGGGTTTAGATGTGTTTGGATGGGGATTAAAGGGGCTATAGGGGGTTTAGAGTGGGTGTGGTGGGGTTTCGAGAGGGTTTAGAGGGGGTTCCGAGGGATGTAGATGGGAAGAGGGGTTTAGAGGTGTTTAGAAGGGGTTTAGAGGGTTTATAGGGGGTTTGGATGGGGTTTAGAGGGGTTTGTATGGGCTTAGAGGTTGTATAAAGGGGTTTAAACGGGGTCCAGAGGAATTTGTTGGTGGCTTAGAGCTGGTTTAGAGGTATAGAGGGATTTAGTGGGGGCTTGGAAGGTTTTAGAGGGGCTTATATGGGGTTGGAATTGCTTTAAGGGGGTTTAAAGGGGTTTGTATTGGGTTTAGAGGGATTAGATGGAAATCGAAGGGGGTTAGACGCGTTTTGTGGGATTTAGAGGGAGTTTAGTGGGGTTAAGAGAGGTTTAGACGGGTCTAGAGGGGTTTAGAGGGAGTTTAGTGTGTTTTTAGCGGGTTGAGAGGGCGTTTAGAGGGGCTTTAGAAAGGGTTTGGAGAAGGTTTATATGGAGTTTTGAGGGATATAGAGCGGATTTAGTGGGGTTAATAGGAGATTTAGACGGGTTTAGAGGGTTTAGATGGGCTTGGATATGTTTAGAGGGGGTTAGATATGTTTAGAGAGGTTTAGAGTGGTTTAGGGGGTTTATACGGGGTTAGAGGGTTTTGAGGAATTCGGAGGGGGTTTAGAGGGGTTTAGTTATGTTTAGAGGTGTTTAGAATCGTTTAAGGGGCGTCATAGCGGGTTAGAGGGGACTTTGAGGAATTCAGATGGGGTTTAGTGGGGTTTGGAGCGGTTTAGAGGGAGTTGGAGAGGTTTCGATTGATTTATATGTGGTTTCGATTGGTTTAGAGGCGTTCAGAGTGAATTAGAAGGGTTTTAGATGGGTTCAGATGTGTTTAGCGGGAGTTTAGAGGGGTTTAGGGGAGGTTAGAGGGGCTTTAGAACGGGTTTGAGGAATTTAGAGGGGGTTTGGTTGGGTTACGAGGGGTATAGAGTGTTTAGAGGGGTTCTGAGTGATGTAGAGCGGATTTAATGTGGTCGAGGGGTCCAGAGGGGTTTATAGGGCTTAGAGTGGTTTAGAGGGATTTAGATATATTTAGAGGGGTTTAGAGGGGTTGGGTGTTTAGAAGGGATTAGAGGAGGTTTATTGGAGCTTAGATGCTTAGTGTTGATTGAGGTTCCCACCTGCTTCAAAAGGGCATCAATAATACTGGTGCCCAAGAAGAGCAAGGTGACATGCCTCAATGACTATCGACCTGTGGCACTAACGCCTGTGGTGATGAAGTGCTTCGAGAGGTTGATCATGGCGCAAATCAACTCCGACCTCGACAAAATCCTGGACCCACTGCAGTTCGCTTACCGCCACAACAGATCAACGGTGGACGCGATCTCGCTGGCCCTCCACTCCGCTCTGGACCACTTGGACAACAAAAACTCATATGTCAGGCTGCTATTTATTGACTGCAGCTCGGCATTTAACACAATCATTCCCTCCAAGCTGGTTACCAAACTCGCAGAACTGGGTCTTTGCGCATCCCTCTGCAATTGGATCCTCGACTTCCTCACCCACAGACCACAGTCTGTTCGTATTGGTGGAAATGTGTCAGACTCGATAACAATCAGCACGGGAGCACCCCAGGGCTGCGTGCTCAGCCCCCTGCTGTACGCAATCTATACTCATGACTGCGTAGCCGGTCATAGCGCGAACTCCATCATCAAGTTCGCTGATGACGACACTGTTGTGCGACGTATCACTGATGGGGATGAGTCCGAGTATAGAAGAGAGATCGAGCGACTGTTCATATGGTGCCAGCACAACAACCTGGCCCTCAACACCAGCAAAACCAAGGAACTGATTGTGGACTTTGGAAGGAGTAGGATGGGGACCCACAGTCCTGTTTATATCAACGGGTCGATGGTTGAAAGGGTCAAGAGCTTCAAATTCCTGGGCGTGCACATCTGTGAAGATCTTTCCTGGTCCGAGAACACAGATGCAATTATTAAGAAAGCTCATCAGCGCCTCTACTTCCTGAGAAGATTACGGAGAGTTGGTCTGTCAAGGAGGACTCTCTCTAACTTCTACAGGTGTGCAGTAGAGAGCTTGCTGACTGGCTGCATCGTGGCTTGGTTCGGCAACTTGAGCGCCCTGGAGAGGAAAATACTACAAAAAGTAGTAAACACTGCCCAGGCCATCATCGGCTCTGACCTTCCTTCCATCGAGGGGATTTATCGCAGTCGCTGCCTCAAAAAGGCTGACAGCATCATCAAGGACCCACACCACCCTAGCCACCCACTCATCTACCTGTTACCTTCGGGTAGAAGGTACAGGAGCCTGAAGACTGCAACAACCCAGTTCAAGAATAGCTACTTCCCCACAGCCATCAGGCTATTAAACCTGTCTCGGAACTCTAATCATTAATATCCCTCCATCTGTTATTTGCACTTTATTAATTTATTAAGTCATGGGCGTTTTTATGTATAGAATTGTAGTCAATGCCGTCTATGTCCTGTTGTGCTATGCAAAGAAAGATTTTCATTGTCCTGTCAGGGACACATGACAATAAACTCTTTTGACTTTGACTCTGACTTTGATTTCTGGGTGTTTAGAAGGGTATATATGGGGATTAGATGAATTAGATGGGGCTAGAAGGGCTTTAGAGGCGTTAGAGGGGGTTAGATGGGGTTAGGTGGGGTTGGAGGGGTATATAGGGGTGGATTAGAGGTGTTTATATAGGTTTAAGGTGGTTTTCAGGGATTTAAATTGTGTGTAGAGGGGGTTAGAGGGAGTTTTGAGGGGTTTTGAGGAATTCGGAGGGGGTTTAGTGGGGTTTAGAGGGGTTTATATTGGTTTAGAGAGTGTTCAGAGGGGTATAGGTGGTGTTTAGAGGGGTTTAGAGGGATTTAGTTATTTAGAGGTGGGTTATAGGGAATTGGAGGTGGCTTGGAGGGGTTTAGAGGGGTGTAGGGGTGTTCAGAGCGGTTTGGTGGGGTGTAGAAGGGTTTACCGTAATTTTCAGGGGTTTGGGGGGCGGGGGTTAGAGGGGTTTAGGTTGTAGGGGAGGTTAGATTGGATTTAGAACGATTTTGAGGGATTCAGAGGGGTTTAGTGGGGTTTAGACCGGTTTTGAGGGTTTAGAAGGGCTGGGATGGGTTTAGATATGTTTGGTGGTGTTTCAAGGGTATTAGAACGCCTTAGAGGGATATAGAGGCGGTTTAGAGGTGGTTTAGAGGGGATTTCGAAAGGGTTTGGAGACGGTATATAAAAGGTTTTGAGAAATATAGAGAGGATTTGGTGGGGTTAATAGGGGGTTTAGGCAAGTTTGGAGGGTTTTGATTGGCTTGGATAGATGGGTTTAAATATGCTTAGAGGTGTTTAGAGGGATTTAGATTGGTTTAGATGTGGCTTCGATGGGTTTAGAGGGGTTTGGGGAGGTTAGAGGGGTTTTAGAACGGTTTTGAGGGATTTAGAGGGGATTTGGTGGTATTAAGAGGGGTTTAGAGATGTTTGGAAGCGGTTTAGTGGGTATATAGTGGGTTTAGAGGGGGTTTGGCGGGGTTGAGAGAGGGTTTAGCGGGGTTCCGACGAATCTAGAGGGGATTTAGTGGGGTACAGTGGTTTAGAGGTGTTTAGAGGGGGTTTCGAGGGTTTATAGGGGGTCGAGATGGGGTTTAAAGGGGTTTAGATGTGTTCAGAGGGGTTTAGAGGGGTTTAGGGTGGTTTTGGGGGGTTAGAGGGTTTTAGTGGGGTTTACTGGACGTTTATAGTGGTTTCAAGGGGTTTAGAAGGCTTCACACGAGGTTAGATGGGTTTAGAGGGTTTGGGTTTAGAGGGATTTATGGGAGGTTAGGGTTTAGAAGTGTTTTCCAGGCGTTAGAGGGGTTTAGAAGGGTTTAGAGGGGTTTTGATGTGTTTAGAGTGGTTTTCGGTGGCTTACAGGGTATTATAGCGGGTTAGAGGGCGGATTGAGGATTTGGAGGAACTCAGAGTGGCTTAGTGGGGTTTAGAGTGCTTTCGACGAGTTTAGATCGGTTCAGAGGTGGTTTCGATGGGTTTAGAGGTGTTTACATTGATTTACAGGGGGTTTAGAGGAGTTTAGAATGGCTATAGATGGGTATAGATGGGTGTGGAGGAGTATGGAGTGGTTTAGAAGTATTTAATTGGGGGTATAGAAGGTTTTAGAGGGGTTTTACTGAGGTTTAGAGGGGTTTAGGGGAGGTTGGGGTTTGGAACGGTTTTGAGGGAATCAGAGGGGGTGGAATGGGGTTTACAGGGATCTAGAGCCGGTTTAGAGGGGGGTTTAGAGGGGGTTTAGTGGTTTCGAGGGTACTTAGATGTGATTAGAGGGGGTGATATGGTGTTAAAGGGGTTTGAATGGGTTTAGAGTGTTCAAAGGAGTTTAGAGGGCGTTCGAGTTGTTTCATAGAAACATAGAAACATAGAAAATAGGTGCAGGAGTAGGCCATTCGGCCCTTCGAGCCTGCACCGCCATTCAATGTGATCATGGCTGATCATCCAACTCAGTATCCCGTACCTGCCTTCTCTCCATACCCCCTGATCCCTTTAGCCACAAGTGCCACATCTAACGCCCTCTTAAATATAGCCAATGAACTGGCCTCAACTACCTTCTGTGGCAGAGAATTCCAGAGACTCACCACTCTCTGTGTAAAGAATGTTTTCCTCATTTCGGTCCTAAAGGAATTCCCCTTTATCCTTAGACTGTGACCCCTTGTTCTGGACTCCCCCAACATCGGGAACAATCTTCCAGCATCTAGCTTGTCCAACCCCTTAAGAATTTTGTAGGTTTCTATAAGATCCCCCCTCAATCTTCTAAATTCCATCGAGTACAAACCGAGTCTATCCAATCTTTCCTCATATGAAAGTCCTGACATCCCAGGAATCAGTCTGGTGAATCTTCTCTGTACCCCCTCTATGGCAAGGATGTCTTTCCTCAGATTTGGAGACCAAAACTGTACGCAGTACTCCAGGTGTGGCCTCACCAAAACCCTGTACAACTGCAGTAGAACCTCCCTGCTCCTATACTCAAATCCTTTCGCTATGAATGCTAACATACCATTTGCTTTCTTCACTGCCTGCTGCACCTGCATGCCTACTTTCAATGACTGGTGTACCATGACACCCAGGTCTCGTTGCATCTCCCCCTTACCTAATCTGCCACCATTCAGATAATAGTCTACCCTCATGTTTTTGCCACCAAAGTGGATAACCTCACATTTATCCACATTGTACTGCATCTGCCATGCATCTGCCCATTCACTCAGCCTATCCAAATCACCCTGCAGCCTCCAAGCATCCTCCTCACACCTAACTATACCCCCCAGCTTGGTATCATCTGCAAATTTGGAGATGTTGCATTGAATTCCCTCGTCCAAATCATTAATATATATTGTAAATAGCTGGGGTCCCAGCACTGAGCCTTGCGGCACCCCACTAGTCACTGCCTGCCATTCTGAAAAGGACCCGTTTACTCCTACCCTTTGCCTCCTGTCTGCTAGCCAGTTCTCTATCCACATCAATACTGAACCCCCAATACCGTGTGCTTTAAGTTTGTATGCTAATCTCTTATGCGGGACCTTGTCGAAAGCCTTCTGAAAGTCTAGATATAACACATCCACTGGTTCTCCCTTATCCACTCTACTAGTTACATCCTCGAAAAATTCTATCAGATTTGTCAGACATGATTTACCTTTCGTAAATCCATGCTGACTTTGTCCAATGATTTCACCACTTTCCAAATGCGCTGCTATCCCATCTTTAATAACTGACTCTAGCAGTTTCCCCACTACCGATGTTAGACTAACTGGTCTGTAATTCCCCGCTTTCTCTCTCCCTCCTTTTTTAAAAAGTGGGGTTACATAAGCTACCCTCCAATCCTCAGGAACTACTCCAGTTTCGAGGTGGTTTAGATGGGTTGAGAGCGGTTAGAGGGTTTAGAGGGGTTTACAAGGTTTTACAGTGGTGTTTTGGGGTTTATTGGGGTTTAGGTGTGTTTTGATTTGATTTAGGGGGGTTTAGAGGGTTTTATATGGGTTTAGCAGTTGTCTAGAGGGGTTTAGATGGTGTTTGGAGAAGTTTAGAGCGGTATAGGTTGATTAAGAGGTGGTTTAGAGGGATTTAGAGGTGTCTTGGAGGGTTAAGAAGGATTTATGGCGGGCTTAGTGGTGTTTTCATGGGTTTAGAGGGGTTGAAAGGCGTTTAGCGGTGGTTTAGAGTGGTAATAAGAGTATTTAGAGGGGTTTAGAGGGGTTTAGAGCTGGTTTAGAGGGTGATTAGAGGTTGTTTAGAGGTGTTTAGAGCGTATTAGAGTTGCTTAGAGGGGGTTTGGAGTGGGTTTGGTGGCGTTAGAGGGGTTTACTGGGCGTTTACAGGGGTTTGAAGGGGTTTAGAAGAGTTTACAGTGGCTTTCGAGGATTTAGAGATGGGTGACAGGTGTTTAGATGGATTTATATAAACGTTTATAGGGTTCAGATGGGTTTTAAGTTTATTTAGGAGGACTTAGAGGGGTTTGTATGGGTTTAGAGGTTGTTTAGAGCGGCGTAGATGGTGTTTGGAGGGGTTTAGAGGGGTATAGAGGTGCATTAGAGGGGTTTAGAGGTGGCTTGGAGGGGCTTAGTGGTGTTTACATGGGTTCAGATTTGATTTTGTGGCGAATTAGAAGCGGGTTAGACGCGTTTTGGGGGGATTTAAAGGGAGTTTAGTGGGGTTTAGAGGGGTTTGCATGGGTTTAGGTGGGGATTAGAGTATTTTTAGGGGGTTTAGAGGGGGTTTAAAGGGCTTTAGAAAGGGTTTAGTCACGGTTCATAGGGGGTTTTGAGGGGATATAGAGGGGAATTAGTTGGGTTAATGGGTTGTAGACGGGTTTAGATGGGATTGGATGGGTTTTCAGGGGTTTTCAGGGGTTTTCAGCTATACAGAGGGCGTTTAGTGAGGTTGAGAGCGGTTTAGGGGAGGTTAGAGGGGCGTTAGAACGGTTTTGAGGGATTTAGAGGGTTTATAGTTGGTTCTTGGAGGGGGGTTAGAGAGGGTTTAGAGGGGTTCTGAGGAATGTATAGCGCATTAAGTGGGGTAGAGGGGGTTAGAGGGGTTTAGATGTGTCTAGATGGGTTTACTGGGTGTTTAGAGGGGTTTAGAAGGGTTTACAGTGGTTTTCAGGGGTTAAGAGGGGGTTTGGGATGAGAGGGATTTACAGGAGGTTTACAGGGGTTAGATGTTTTGTGTGTATTTCCGGGTGTTTAGAAGGGTTTATATGGGGTTTAGATGACTTAGGTGGGGTTAGAAGGGTTTTAGAAGCGTTAGAAGGGGTTTCTAGCGGTTTAGATGGGTTTGGAAGGGTTTATGGTAGTTTAGACGTGTTTTGAGAGGTTTAAGGTGGTTTACCGGGTATTAAAGGGGTGTAGAGCGGGTTAGAGGGTGTTTTGCGGGGTTTGAGGAACTCAGATGGGGTTTAGTGGGGTTTATATGGGTTTAGAGATTGTTTAGAGGGGTTTAGGGTGTGTTTAGAGAGGTTTAGAGGGCTTTAGACTTATTTAGAGGTGGACTAGAGGGGTTTACAGGGGGCTTAGAGGGTGTTAGAGGGGTTTCGAGGGTTTTATAGTTGTGTAGATGGGGTTTCGAGGGGGGTTGGAAGGTGTTAGACGGGTTTATTGGGCGTTTAGAGGGGTTTAGAGGAGTTTAGAAGAGTTTACAGTGGGTTTCAGGGATTTAGAGGTGGTTTAGCGGGGTTTAAAGGGATTTATAGAAGGTTTATACGATTTGGATGAGTTTAGCGTTGATTTAAGGTGGTTTGTGAGGGTTTAGAGGTTGTTTAGAGGGTTTAGTAGGTGTTCAGAGGGGTTAAGTGGGATGTAGAGGCGGTTTAGAGGGATTTATATGTGGCTTGCAGGGGTTTAGAGGGGTGCAGATGTGTTTAGAGAGGTTTAGAGGGGGTCAGAGTAGTTTAGAGTGGTGTAGGGAGGATAGAAGGGATTCAGAGGGTGTTTAGAGGGTTTAGATGAGTTTAGAGGGGTTTAGGGGCGGTTAGAGGGGCTGCAGAACGGCTTTGAGGGATTCAGATGGGGTTAAGGTGTTTAGAGGGCTTTAGAGTTGTTTAGAGGTTTAGAGGCATTTAGCGGTGGTTGGAGGGGTTTAGATGAGTGTACCGGTGTTCAGAGAGGATTAGAGGGGTTTTAGAGGGATTTATGGGATGTATATGGGGGCTTAAATGGGTTTAATTGATTTGGCGGCGGTTTACAGGCTGTTATATGGGGTTTAAAGAGATCAGATGGGATTTGAAGGGTTTTGGATGTGTTCAGATGGATGTAGGGGGTGTTTAGTGGGAGTAAGAACAGTTTAGAGTTGTTTAAATGTGCTTTAGAGGGGTTTAGGGAGGTTCAACGTGGGTTAGAGAGGGTTTTGGGGGTTTTGAGGAATTCAGCGGAGGATTGGTGGGATTCAGAGGGGTTTAGAAGTGGTTTAGAATGGTTTAGAGGGGTTTAGATGGATTTAGAGGGGGGTTTGTGAGGTTTAAAGGGAATTACAGCGGGTTTAGTTGTTTAAAGGTCTTTTGAGCAGGTAGAGTTATTTGAAGGGTATTTAGAGGGCATTAGAAGAGTTTAGAGGGGGGTTTAGAGGGGTTTAGATTATGCTTAGAGGGCTTTAAAGTAGTTTAGAAGGGGTTTAGAGCGTGGCTTTGTAGATATTTAGAGGAAGTTTAGAGGAATGTAAAGGTGGCTTGGAGGGGTTTAGAGGGGTGTAGGGCAGTTTAGAGGGGTATGGAGGGGTTTAGCAGGGTTCGCAGTAGTTTTCAGGGGTCTAGAAGGGGTTTAGAGGGGTTCAGTGGAATTTATAGGACGTTTATAGGGGTTTAGATGGGTATAGGGGGGTTTAGAGGAGTTTAGGGTGATGTATATGTGTTTGGGGGGGTGGGGTTAAAGGGGTTTAGAGCTGGTTTAGCTGGATTTAGGGGCGTTTACACGGTTTCGGAGGGGGTATAGAGAGGTGTAGAGGGGTTTTGATGGGTTTGGAGGAGCATAGAGGTGTTTAGAAGTGGTTCAGATGGGCCTAGATGTATTCATAGGGGGTTTAAATTGTTTTAGTGGGCTTCACAGGGGTTTAGAGGGGTTTAGGGGAGGATGGGGTTTAGAACGGTTTAGAGGGGTTTAGAGCGGTTTAGAGTGGGTTAGAGGTCGTTTAGAGGAATTCAGATCGGGTTTACTGGAGTGTAGTGGGGTTGAGAGGTGGCGTAGATGGGTTTCGAGGCGTTTAGAATGATTGAGAGGGGGTTTTGATGGGTTCATTGGGATTTAGAGTGGGATAGGGGTAGTTCGAGGGGCTTGGGAACTGTTTTGAGCGAGTCAGAGGGGCTTTAGTGGGGTTTAGAGGGATTTGAAGAGGGTTTAGAGGGGTTTAGTCGTTTATAGGGACTTAGAGGGGTTTAGAGTGGTTTGAAGTGTGTTTGGAGGGGTGTAGAGGGCGGTTAGGGGGATTTAGTGGGGTTTACAGGTTTTCAGTGTTGTTTAGAGGTGGTTTCGAGTGGTTTAGGAGGGATTAAAGTGAGTTAGACGGGGTTTTGATGGATTTTGAAGAATTCAGTGGCTTTAGTGAGGGTTTGAGGGGTTTAGTGAGTTTAGATGGGGTTGGTTGTGGTTTAGATGGGTATAGTGGTCTAGAGGGATTTAGAGGGGGTTGAGAGGGGTTTAGAGCGGTTTAGGCGAGGTCAAAAGGGCATTAGAACGGTTTTGAGTGTTTCAGAGGGGGTTCAGTGGGGTTTAGAGGGAATTAGAGCGGGTTTAGAGTGGTTTATAGAGAGAGTTTAGAGTGGTTTCAAGGGTATTTAGTGGGTTTAGAGGAGGTTAGAGGGGTTGTAGGGTTTAGAGGTGTCTGGAGGGGATTTGGAGGGGTTTAGAGGGATTTACTGGGCGTTTAGAGGGCTTAGAAGGGTTTACAGTGGTTTTCACGGATTTAGAGGTGGTGGGATTCATAGGAGGTTTGTAGGGGTTTAGCTACGTTTAGAGTTGATTTAGTGGGGTTTAGTGGCGTTTATATGATGTTTAGAGGGATTAGATGGGGTTAGAAATGTTTTGGAGGCGTTTTGAAGGATTTAGATGGAGACTTGAGGGGTTAAGAGGAGTTTAGAGGGGGTTTAGAGGGTTTATATAGGGTTTAGAGGGGTTTAGAGGGGTTTAGAGAGGGTTCAGAGTGGTTCTGAGGGATGTACAGGGGATTTAGAGGGGTTTAGAGGGGACTCGAAACGTTTAGATGTGTTTAGAGGGGTTAAGAGGGGTTTATGGGGTCTAGAGGGGTTTCGAGTGGTTTGCAGTGGTTTACAGCGGGTTTAAAGGGGGGTTCGAGGGGTTAGGTGTGGTTTAGATGGGCTTAGGTGTGTTTATAGGGGGTATAGAGGGTTTTAGAGGGGATTTACAGGGTTTAGAGGGTTTTAGAGGAGTTTAGATGGGTTATAGGGTGGTTAGAGGGGTTTAGAGGGTTTTAGAGTTGTTCGGAGGGTTTAGAGAGTGTTTAGAGGGGTTTAGATTTATTTGTACGTTGTTTAGGGGGATTTAGACGTGGCTTGCAGGGAATTCGAGGGGTGTAGGGGTGCTTAGAGGGGTTTAGAAGGGTTTACAGTGGTTTTCAGGGCTTTGGAGCGGAGTTTAGAGTGGTTTAGCTGGATTTATAGGTTGTTTGTAGGGGTCTAGATGGGTTTAGAGTTCATTTAGTGGGTATAGAGAGGGTTATAAGGTGTTTAGATGGATTAGATGGGGTTAGAATGGTTCTAGTAGCAGTTACTGGGATTTGGAGGGTGTTTAGTGGGGTTAAGAGGGTTTAAGAGGTGTTTAGACGGATTTATAATGGGCTTAGAGAGGGGTTCTGTGGGACGTAGAAGAGATTTATTGGGGTTTACAGAGATTTAGAGGGTTTTAGAGGGGTTTCGCGGGGGATAGAGGGGTTTAGGGGGTTTAGATGTGTTTAGAGGTGTTTAGAAGTTTACAGTTGTTTACAAGGGTGAAGGCGGATTAGATGGGTTTGAGGTGGTTTGGATGGGTTTAGATGCGTTTAGAGGGATTCGGAGCGGGTTTAGAGGGGTTTTGATTGGTTTGGAAGAGTATAGAGGGGTTTAGAAGTGGTTCAGAAGTGGTTCACTGTCATATAGAGGAGGTCAGAAAGGGTTTAGAAATGGTTTAGTTTGGTTCTAAGGGATGTAGAGTGGATTGGAGAGGATTAGATGGGGTTTAGAGAGGTTTAGACGGGGGGTTAGATGTGTTTAGTTTACGGGGGTTTAGAGTGGTTTCGAGGGGTTTACGTGGTGTACAGGGGGGTTTGAGGGGTTAGAGGTGGTTTAGACGGGTTTATTAGCAGTCAGAGGGGGTTTAGAGGGGTTTAGATTGGTTTGGGTTTGGAGGAGTATAGAGTGGGTTGGAAGTGATTCAGATGGGCCTAAATGTGTTGATAGGGGGTATCCTGGCAGGGAGATTTGCAAAGGCTACTGGGGAGACTTTAAACTAGAAAGGCTGGGGGGAGGGACTCGGGTAGAGGGGGCTCGGGGACAGGGTGTGGGGTAAGAGGCAGAGAAGGGGAGCACTCGGAACAAAAATGTAGGCGAGAAAGAGGAAAAAGATAATAAACAGAGAATAAGGGATGGTGGGATTCACAAATGTGTATATTTAAATGCCAGGAGCATTGTAAGAAAGTTGGATGAAATTAGAGCCTGGATTAACACCTGGAAATATGATGCTGTGGCAAGGAGTGAAACATGGTTGCAGGAGGGCTGTGATTGGAAACTAAATATTCGTTGCTTCAAGTGTGATAGAATTGGAGGAACCAGAGGTGGAGGTGTTGCATTGCTTGTCAGAGAAGATATTACAGCAGGGTACACAAAAGGCTGGAAAAACTCAGAGGGTACAGCTATCTGCAGAGCCAAAAGAGATGGGGAAGATATTGAACAATTTATTTTCTTCGGTATTCACCAAGGAGAAGGATATTGAACTCTGTGAGGTAAGGGAAAAAAGTATAGTAGTTATGGAAACTATGAGATTCAAAGAGGAGGAAGTACTGACACTATTGATAAATATAAAAGTGGAAAAGTCTCCAGGTGCTGACAGGATATTCCCTAGGACATTGAGGGAAATTAGTGTCGAAAATAGCAGGAGGTATGACAGAAATATTTCAATTGTCATTAGAAACGGGAATATTGCCGGCAGTTTGAAAGAACAAACCTAGCAATTATAGACCTGTTAGTTTGACGTCAGTGGGGGGCAAATCAATGGAAAGGATAATTAGAGATAATATATACACGCATCTGTATAAACAGGGTCTGATCAGGAACAGTCAACATGGATTTGTGCCTGGAAGGTCATGTTTGACAAACCTTCTTGAATGTTTGAAGAGGTTACTAGGGAAATTGATGAAGGTAAAGCAGTGGATGGTGTCTATATGGATTTCAGTAAGGCCTTAGACAAGTTTCCCATGGAAGGTTGGTTAAGAAGGTTCAATCGTTGGGTGTTATTGGCGGAGTAGCAAGATAGATTCAACAGTGGCTAAATGGGAGATGTCAGAGAGTAATGGTGGATGGCTGTTTGTCAGATTGGAAGCCGGTGACCAGTGGGGTGCCTCAGGGTTCTGTGTTGGGTCCACTGTTGTTTGTCATGTGCATCAATGATCTGGAAAATGTGGTGGAAAATTGGATAAGTAAGTATGCAGATGATACTAAGTTAGGTGGCGCTGTGGATCAAGTAGATTTTCAAAGTCTACAGAGAGATTTGGGCCATTTGGAAAAGTGGGCTGAAAGATGGCAGATGGGGTTTAATGCTGATAAGTGTGCAGTGCTAAATATTGACAGGACAAATCAAAACAGGACGTACATGGTAAATGGTAGGGAATTGAGGAATGCTGTGGATCAGAGGGATCTAGGAATAACTGTGCATAGTTCACTGAAGGTGAAATCGCATGTAGATAGGGTGGAGAAGAAAGCTTTTGGCGTGCTGGCCTTTATAAATCAGAGCATTGAATATAGGAGTAGGCAATTAATGTTGAAATTGTACAAAGCATTGGTAAGACCAATTCTGGAGTATGTCGTACAATTTTGGTCGCCTAATTATAGGAAGGATGTCAACAAAATAGAGAGAGTACACTGGAGATTTACTAGAATGTTGCCTGGGTTCCAGCAACTAAGTTACAGAGAAAGGTTGAACAAGTTAGGTCTTTATTCTTTGGAGCGCAGAAGGTTAAGGGGGGACTTGACTGAGGTATCTAAAATTATGAAATGCATAGACAGAGTTGACGTGGATACGCTTATTCCATTGAGGGTAAGGAAGATTCAAACAAGAGCGTATGACATGAGAATTAAGGGACAAAAATTTAGGGGTAACATGAGGGGGGACTTCTTTACTCAGAGAGTGGTGGCTGTGTGGAATAAGCTTCCAGCAGAAGTGGTGGAGACAGGATCGATTTTACCATTTAAAAATAAAGTGGATAGGTATATCGACGGGAAGGGAATGGAGGGATATGGTCTGAGTGCAGGTAGATGGGACAAGGGGAAACTAAATGGTCGAAACGGACTGGAAGGGCCGAGAGGGCCTGTTTCCGTGCTGTAATTGTTTTTATAAGGTTATAAAGTGTTCTGGAGGGGCTTTACAGGGGTTTAGAGGTGTTCAGGGGTGGTTGGGGTTTAGAACGGGTTTGAGGGATTCGGGGGGGGCGGGGTTAGAGGGATTGAGACGGGATTAGAGGGGTTTGCAGGGTTTAGAGGGGTTTAGAGAGGTATAGGGGGGGTTAGAGGGACTTTAGAACGGCTTTGAGGGATTCCGATGTTTTTTAGTGTGTTGCTGAGGGATGTAGAGGGGATTTAGTGGGGTTTAGAGAGGATTAGATGAGTTTAGATGCGATTAGAGGGGTTTAGTGGGAATTTAGGGGGGTTTAGAAGGGATTTAGTGGGGTTTAAAGGGCTTTAGTTTTCTTTGGAGGTGGTTGAGAGGGGTTTATAGGGGGATTGGAGGGGATTAGTGGCGTTTCGTGGGATTTAGAGGGAGTCGTGGGGTTTAGAGAGATTTAGAGGATGTTTAGAGGGGTTTAGCAGAGATTTACAGGGGGTTTATTTGTTTAGTGGGGTGAAGAGGCGTTTGTTGATTGTGTATAGGGATTTAAGGGGTTTAGAGGTGTTTAGAGAGGGTTTAGCGTAGTTTAGAGAGTTTAGATGGGTTTAGGGGTGTTTAGAGTGGTTTAATTTTTATTTACATGGGTTGAGAGGGGGGTAGAGGGAGTTTTGAGGGGTTCTGAGGAATTCAGATAGGTTTAGTTGGGTTTAGAGGTGTTTAGACGGGTTCAGATTGAGTTAGATATGGTTTAGATTGGTTTAGAAGCGTTTAGAAGTATTTAGAGGGGTTTGAGAGGGGTTTAGAGGGATTTAGGGAATGTTACAGGGGTTTATGGAGCCAGAGGGGGTTAGTTGGGTTTAGAAGGTACTGGAGCGGGTTTAGAGGGGTTTAGTGGTTTAGAGGGTTTTACAGGGAGTTAAGAGTGGGTTAAATGGTATTTGGAGGTGATCACAAGGGCTTAGAGGGGATTTAGAGGGGGAGTTAGATGGTGTTTAACGGCGTTTAGAATGGGTTTAGATGGGGTTTGGAGGTGTTTAGAGGGGTTTCCTGGTCTTTAGAGGTCTTTAGAGGGGTTTAGAATGGGTTACATTGGTTTTCAAGGAATTGGTTTTCAAGGTGGTTTATATGGGTTTAGAGGGATTTATAGGAAGTGTGTAGGCGTTTAGTTGGGTTTCGAGTTTATTTCGGGGTGTTTGGAGGGGGTTTATAAGGGGTTTAGAGGGATTAGATGGGGTTAGAAGAGTTTCAGAGGCGTTTTGAGGACTTAGAGGGGGTTTAATGAGGTTAAGATGGGGTTAGAGGTGTTTAGGGGGGGCTTAGAGGGTTTATATGTGGTTTAGAGGGTTTATATGTGGTTTGGAGGGCTTTTACTAGGGTATAGAGGGTTTAGAGGGGTTCTGATGGAGGTAGAGTGGATTTAGTGGGGTTTAGATGAGGTTACGATGGGTTTAGAGGGTTTAGAGGGGTTTAGAGGGATTCAAAGTCGGTTTAAAGGGATTAAGGGTTTAGAGGTGTTTGGAGGTAGTTCAGAGGGTTGATGTGGGGTTAGAGGGGTTTACAGTGGTTTAGAGAGGGTTTAGAGTGGTTCTTAGGGATGTAGAGGGGATTTAGTGGGGTTTAGAGGGGATTAGAGTGTTGTAGAGGGGTTTAGAGGGGTTTGAGCTGGTTTAGATGGATTTAGATGCGTTGAGAGGGATTTAGAGGGGTTCAGAGTGGTTTAGAGGGTTTTAGAGTTGCTTGGGGGTTAGAGGGCTTTAGTGGGCGTTTGGAGGGGTTTAGAAGGAGTTTACACTGTTCAGGGATTTAGAGGTGGTTTAGAGGGGTTTAGAGGGATTTATAAGGGGTTTATAGGGGGTTTAGATGGGTTTACAGTTTACAGTGCTTAGCGGGGTCCATATAGGGTGGAGAGGGAATGGTGGGGTTAGAAAGGTTTTCGAGACGTTTTGAGGATTTAGAGGGGTTTTATTGTTGTTAAGATGGGGCTGGAGGTGTTTAGAGGGGGTTTAGATGGTTTATATTGGGTTGAGAGGGGTTTTGATGGGGTTTGAGGTGGTTTGGAGGGGTTCTGAGAGATGCAGACGGGATTTAGTGGGGTTTAGAGGGGATTAGAGGGTTTAGAGGGATTTAGAGGTGTTTAGAGCGCTTTAAATATGTCTAGATGGGTTTAGAGGGGTTTAGTGATGATAAAGGAAACAGGCCATTGTAAGCTGTTTGTAGTGTGAAAATGAGAAGCTAGTGCGACTGGGGGGGGAGATAGAGAAGTAGTGCCAGGGCCCGAGGGCTGGGGGAGAGGTGGGAAGGGGAGGAGGCAGCCTGGTTAACAGTATTGAGAACATTCAATGTTTCAGCCCAGAGGATGCAGACTCCCCAAGCGGAATATGAGGTGCTGTTCCTCCAACTTGCGATGTTGCTCACTCTGGCCGTGGAGGAGGCGCAGGACCGAGAGGCCGGATACGGAATGGGAGGGGGAGTTGAAGTGCTGAGCCACCGGGAGGTCGGGTTGGTTATTGCGGACCGAGCGGAGGTGTTCGGGGAAACGATCGCCCAGCTTGGTCTCACCGATGTAGATCAGCTGGCGTCTGGAGCAACGGATGCAGTAGATGAGGTTGGAGGAGGTGCATGTGAACCTCTGTCGGACTTGAAAGGACTGCTTGGCTCCCTGTAAGGAGTGGATGGGGGAGGTGAAGGGACAAGTGTAGCATCTCTTGCGGTTGCAAGGGAAAGGTGTGGAGCGGGAGGGAAGGGAAGAATTGACAAGGGAGTTGCGGAGGGAGCGGTATTTGCGGAAGGCAGACGGGGGGGGGGGAGATGGGAAGATATGGCGAGCGGAGGGGTCAGGTTGGAGGTGGGGAAACTGGCGGAGGACTATCTGTTGTATGCGCCGACTGGTGGGGTGAAAGGTGAGGACCAGGGGGACTCTGCCCTTGTTGTGAGTGGGGGAATGGGGAGAGAGGGCAGTGTTGCGGGGGTGGAGGAGACCCTGGTGCAAGCCTCATCTATAGTGGGGGAGGGGAAACCCCGTTCTCTGTAGAACGAGGACATTTGTGATGACCTGGTGTGGAACACCTCATCCTGGGAGCAGATGCGGCGTAGACAGAGGAATTGGGAATAGGGGATGGAGTACTTATGATGGAGGAATTGGGAATAGGGGATGGAGTCCTTATGACAGAGGAATTTGGAATAGGGGATGTGACAGAGGAATCGGGAATAGGGGATATGACGGAGGAATTGGGAATAGGGGGTGCGAAGGAGGAATTGTGAATAGGGGATGTGACGGATGATTTGGGAATAGGGGATGTGACGGAGGAATTTGAGGTGTTTAGGGGGCGTTGGAGGGGGTTTATAGGGGTTTAGAGGTGTTTACAGTGGTTTACAGGGTTTTAAAGGGGGTTCGGAGCGATTAGAGATGTTTAAGTTGGGTATTAGAGGGATTCAGAGGGGGTTGAGTGGGGTTAAGCGGGGTTTAGATATGTTTAGAGGTGGTTTAGAGGGTTGATATGGGGTTTAGAGTGGGTATAGAGGGGTTTAGAACGGGTTTAGAATGGTTCTGAGGGATGTATATGGGATGTCGTGGGGTTTATAGGGGATTGGAAGGCTTTGAAGGGGTTTTGACGGGTTTAGAGTGTTTGATGTGATTAGATAGGTTTAGAGGGGTTTAGGGGGTTCAGATGGGCCTAGAATTTATATGGGGTATAGAGGGTTTTACAGTTGGTTTACAGCGGTATAGAGGGGTTTAAAGGGGGATTAGAAGGTGTCAATGGGGCTTCGAGGATTTTAGAGCGGATTACAGGGGTTAAGATAGTGTTTAGAGGGTTTGGGGGTATTCAGAGGGCCTTAGAAGTGGTTTACAGAGGGTTAAAGGGAGTTTGGAGGGGTTTCAGTTGGTTTAGATGTGATTAGAGGCGTTTGGACGGATTCGGGGGGGGTAAAGAGGGGTTTGGGATTGGAATATAGAGGGGTTTTGAAATGGTTCCGAGGGCCTAGATTTGTTTATACGGGGTATAGAGGGTTTTAGAGGGGCTTAGGGGAGGTTGGGGTTTAGAACGGGTTTGAGGGATTCAGAGGGGGTTTCAGGGATTTATAGCGGGTTTAAATGGAGTTTAGAATTGTTAGCGGGGTTTAGAGGGGGTTTAGAGTGGTTCAGATGGAAGTTAGAGGGGGCTAGAGGGGCTTAGTGGGATTTAGAGGGTTTAGAGGGTGTCTAGAGGGGTTTGGAGGGTGTTAGAGTTATTTGGAGGTGGCTTAGAGGGGTTTAGCGGGAGCTTCGAGGGGTTTAGAGGGAGTTGAGAGGTTTAGAGGGGTTTAGAGGGGTTATAGGGGGATTAGAGGGGGTTAGATGGGTTTAGAGAGGGTTTATGTAGCGGAGATTTAGCGGGGATTTAGTGGTGTTATTGGTGTGTTTGGAGACGTTTAGAGGGGTTTGGAAGGGGTTTAGAGGGATTTGATTGGGTTTGAATACGTTCAGAGCCGTTTTGTGGGATTTAGAGGGAGTTTAGTTGGCTTTAAAGGGGTTTAGAGAGGGTGTATAAGGGTAGTTAGAACAGATTTACAGAGGGTTTACAGAGGGTTTGGAGTCGTTTAGAGGTTTTTTTGAAAAAAATTTGTCGTTCATCCATGCAGTCTTCAAATGTCTTCCATTGAGTATCCACCGTCTACCTTTTAGAATTGATTGCCAGTTAATCTTGGCGAATTCACGTCTCATACCCTCAAAGTTACCTTTCTTTAAGTTCAAAACCATTGTTTCTGAATTAACAATGTCACTCTCCATCCTAATGAAGAACTCGACCATATTATGGTCGCACTAGCCCAGGGGGGCACGCAAAACAAGACTGCTTCCCAACCCTTCGTCTTTACTCAACACCCAGTCTAAAATAGCCTGCTCTCTCGTTGGTCCCTCTACATGTTGATTTAGATAACTATCCCACATACATTCCTAAAAATCCTCTTCCTCAGCGCCCCTGCCAATTTGATTCACCCAATCTATATGTAGATTGACGTCACCCATTATAACTGTTTTGCCGTTGTCGCACGCATTCCTAATTTCCTGTTCGATACCATCCCCAACTTCACTACTACTGTTAGGTGGCCTGTACACAACACCCACCAGACGTTTCTGCCCCTTAGTGTTTCGTAGCTCTACCCATACCGATTCCACATCCTCCAAGCTAATGTCCTTCCTTTCCATTGCGTTAATCTCCTATCCAACCAGCAACGCTACCCCAACGCCTTTTCCTTTCTCCCTATCTCTCCTGAATATTGAATATCCCTGGATGTTTAGCTCCCAGCCTTGGTCACCCTGGAGCCATGTCTCCGTGATCCCAACTATATCATAATCATTAATATCTATCTGCACGTCACCTCATCCATCTTATTGCGAGTACTCCTTGCATTCAGATACAAAGCCTCCAGGCGTGTTTTTACAACGCTCTTACCCCTTATACAATTATGTTTAGAAGTGGCCATTTTTGCTTTTTGCCATGGTTTTGTCTGCATGCTACTTTTACTTTTCACCTTGCTCCCTATTGCTTATACCCTTGTTTTACACCCACCAGCCTCTCTGCTCTTGTACCCACCCCCCTGCCACATTAGTTTAAATGCTCCCCGACAGCACTAGAAAACACTCCCCCAAGGACATTGGTTCCATCCCAGCCCAGGTGCAGACCGTCCTGTTTGTACTGGTCCCACCTCCCCAAAAGGGGCTTAGAAGGGGTTTAGAGGTTTATATGGAGTTTAGAGGGGTTTAGATGTGTTTAGAGAGCGTTAAGTCGTTTAGAGGGTTTTTTGAAGGGGTGTAGAGGGGTATAGATTGGTTTCAAGGGTATTTAGAGGGGATTAGATGAGTTTGGAGGGGGATTAGATGTATTTAGTGGGGGTTTGGAGGGTGTTTGGAGGGGTTTTAGAGGGGCTTTACAGGGGTTTAGAGGGGTTTAGGAGAGGTTGGGGTTTAGAACGGGTTTGGGTGATTCAGGTAGGGTTTAATGGGGTTTAGATCAATTTAGAGCTGGTTTAGAGGGGTTTAGAGGTGTTTAGAAGTAGTTTCGTGGTTCAGAGGGCATTCTGTTGGGTTTAGACGGGTTTAGATTAATTTAGAGGGGGTTCAGAGGGATTTAGAGGGGTCTTGGAGCAGTTTAATTTGGGGCCGTTTAGTAGGGTTTGGAGGGGTTTATATTGGTTTACAGGGAATTTTGTAGGGATTAGATGGGGTCACCCTGGGGGTTTAGAGTGTTTTTTAGGAATTCGTGGGGGGGGGGGTTTAGTGGGGTTTCGAGTGGATAGATGGATTCTGAGGGAAGTAGAGGGGATTTAGTAGGGTTTTGGGGGGATTAGCGGAGTTTAGCGGATTTAGAGACGTTTAGAGGGGTTTCGAGGGGTTTCGAGGGGTTTAGGTGTGTTTAGGGCACTATGGGGTTTAGATGTCTTTGGAGGGGTTTAGAGGGGTTTGGGGGGGTTTTGAGGGGTTGACAGCGGTTTACATAGGTTTAAAGGGTGTTTAGAGCTGCTTAGATGGGGTTTAGAGGGGGTTTAGATAGATTTGGAGGAGGTTGTGATGGGGTCTGGATGGGTTTACAGGGGTTAGAATGGGTTTAGATGGGTTTGGGGAGTATAGTGGGGGTTAGAAGTGGTTCAGATGGGTTACGATATGTTTATAGGGGGTATAGAGGGTATTAGTGGAGCTTTACCTGGTTTAGAGGGGTTTTGGGGAGGTTGGGATTTAGAATGGTTCTGAAGGATTCCGAGGAGGTTTAATGGGGTTTAGAGGTATTTAGATCAGGTTTAGAGAGTGTTTGGAGAGGGTTTGGAGTAGTTTAGAATGTATTTAAAATGAATTAGAGGGGGTTAGGTGGTTTTAGAGAGCTTTCTATGGGTTTAGAGATTGTTTAGAGGGGTTTAGAGAGTTTTGGATGTATTTAGACGTGGTTTAGAGGGACGTAGAGGTGGCTTGGAGGGGTTTAGAGGGGTGCATGTGCGTTTAGAGGGGTTCAGAGGTGTTTGTAAAGGTTTACGGTCATTCTCATGAGTTTAGAGGGGGTTAGAGGGATTTATATTAGATTTATAGGGGATTAGGTGGGTTTGGAGTTGATTTCGTGCAGTTTAAAGCTGGTGACATTGGGTATAGAGGGATTGGGGTTAGAAGTGTTTTAGAGGCGTTTTGGGGGATTTATAGGTGTTTGGTGGGGTTAATAGTGGTTTAGTGGAGTTTAGAGGGGGTTAGATGGTTAATAGGGGGTTCTGAGGGACGTAGAGGGGATTTAGTGGGGTTTCGAGGGGAGTAGAGGGGCTTAGAATGTTTAGAGGTGTTTAGAGGGGTTTATAGGTGTTTAGACGTGTTTAGAGGAGTTTAGAGTGGTTTAGGGGGCTTAGAGTAGTTTAGACGGGTTTGCAATGGTTTACAGTGATTTAAAGGAGGTTTAGAGGGGTTACAAGGGGTTTAGAGGTTGTGAGGATTCCAGAAGGGGTTCAGTTGTGTTTAGAGGGGTTTAAAGGGGTTTAGACGTGGTTTAGATGGGTTTAGAGGGCATTCGAATGGGTCTAGATGGATTTCGAGGTGTATAAAGTGGTTGGTAAGTGGTTCAGATGGGTTTAGATGTGTTTATAGGGGGGTATAGAGGGTTTTAGAGGGGGTTTTTATGGGTTTAGAGGGGCTTAGGGGCGGTTGGGGTTTAGTACGGTTTTCAGGGATTGAGATGGGGTTTAATGGAGTTTTGAGTGATTTAGAGCGGCTTTCAGGCGGGTTATAGTGGTTTAGAGAGGTTTAGAGGGGGTTTAAAATGGTTTAGTGGGTATTTAAAAGGGATTAGTGTTTAGGTTTTACAGGTGTTGAGGTGTTAAAATGTGTTGAGAGTGGGTTTATAGGGATTTCGAGGAGTTTAGGGTTTTTTTATAGTTATTTAGAAGTGGTTTAGGGGGGCTTAGAGGGGTTGATAGCGTTTATAGGGGGTTTAGAGGGGTTTTGAGGAGCAGAGGGTGTTTAGTGGGGTTTAGAGGTGGTTAGAGTGGTTAGAGGGGTTCTGAGGGGTGTAGTGGGGTTTAGTTGGGATTAGAGGCTTTTTGCGGGTTGAGAGGTTTAGAGGGGTTTTGGAGCGGTTTCGTGGGGTTTAGGTGTGCACAGAGCATGATGGGGTTTAGATGTGTTTAGAGGGGTTTGGGGATATAAAGAGGTTTAGAGCGGTTGCGAGTGGTTTATACGGGTTTAAAAAGTATTTGGAGCTAGATGGGGTTTAGAGGGGCTTGGAGGGGTTTAGATGGCTTTGGAGGTTTTTTAGAGGGGTTTAGAATGCATTCGAATGAGTTTAGATGGGTTCGGAGGTGTATAGAGCGGTTGAGAAGGTACGGGTGGGTTTAGATGTGTGTAATGGGGGTATAGAGTGTTTTAGAGGGGTTATAGAGGTTTTGAAGATTTCAGAGGGGGTTTAATTGGGTGTAGAGGGGTTTAGAGGTGGTTTGGATGGGTTTAGAGTGCATTCGAATGGGTTTCGAAGGGTTTGGAGGTGATTAGAGGGGTTGAGAAGTGGTTAAGATGGGTTTAGATGTGTGTAAAGGGGGTATAGAGGGTTCTAGAAGGGCTTTTTATGGGTTTAGAGGGGTTTAGGGGAGGTTGGGGTTTTGTACGGTTTTGGGGTTTGATGGGGTTTAGAATGATTTAGAGCGGGTTTCGGGAGGGTTAGATTGTTTTAGAGGGGTTTAGAGAGGGTTTAGTCGTTTAGATGGTTTTAGAGGGGTGTAGAGGTGTTTAGATTTCTTTAAAGGGGACTCGATGAGTTGCGAGGGGGTTTCAATGTTTTAGAGGGTTTGGAGGGGTTTATTGGGCATTAAGAGGGATTTAGAGGGGCTAATAGAATGTTTATAGGGGGTTTAGATGGGTTTAGAGACGGGTCTAGAGGGGTTTATATGGGGTATAGAGGGATTAGATGGTTTAGAGAGGGTTAGAGGTATTCTGAGGGATGGAGATGGGATTTTTAGTGGGGATTAGAAGGGTTTTAGAGGGGTTTACTGGGGTTTAGAGGGATTTAGGGGAGATTGTGGTATAGAACGTTTTTGAGTGATTCCGATGGGGTTTAATGGGGTAAAGAGGGATTTAGAGAGGGTATAGATGGGTTTAGGGGTGTTTAGAGGATCTTAGAGGGGTTTGGAGAGGTTTAGACGGGATTAGCGGTTTAGACGATTCTGAGGGATGTAGGGGGGATTTAATGGGGTTTAGGGGGGATTAGAGGGGTTTTCCGGGTTTAACGGGGTTTACAGCGGTTTAGAGGGGATTAGATGTGTTTAGAGGTGTTCTGAGGGGTTTAGATGGGTTTAAAGGGATATATCGGTTTACAGGGGGTGTAATTGGAGTTTAGAGGGAGTTAGAGGGGGTTTAAAGAGGTTTTGAGGAATTCAGAGGCGGTTTAGTTGGGTTTACAGTATGTTAGTTGGGTTTAAAGGCGGTTTAGCCGGGTTTAGAGAAGATTAGAGTGGGTTTAGATGGGTGTGGAGGAGCGCAGAGCTGTTTAGAAGTGGTTCAAATGGGGTTAGATTTGTCTATAAACAGTTTTAGACGGGCTTTACATGGGTTTAGAGGGGTTTTGGGGATGTTGGGTACGGTTTTGTGGTATTCGGGTGGGGTTAATGGGGTTTAGAGTGATTCAGCGTGTGTTTATGGGGGTTAGAGGGGTTATAGTGTGTTTGGAGTGGTTTGGAGGGTATTTAAAAGGGATTAGCGAGGTATAATAGTGTGGAGAGGGGGTTAGAAGGGATTATCGTTGTTTGCAAGGGTTTAAATGGGGTTTAGAGGGGTTTAAAGGGGGCTTATAGGAGATGTATGGGGGTTTAGATGGGTTTAGAGTTGATTTAGGGATTTAGAGGGGTATGTATGGGATATAGAGGGATTAAATAGGGTTAGAAGTGTGTTAAGGCGTTTTGAAGGATTTTGAGGAGGTTAAGATGGGTTTAGAGGGGTTTAGTGGGTCTATCGGGTGTATAGAGGGGGTTCAGAGCGGTTTAGTGAGGTTTAGTGGGGTTCTGAGGGATGCAGAGGAGATTTAGTGGGTATGGAAGGGATTAGAGTTTTTGAGGGGTTTAGAGCGGTTTAGAGAGGTTTAGAGGGGTTAAGTGGAGTTAACAGGGGGTTACAGGGGGTCCAGTGGTTGACAGGGGGTTAAGTGGGGTTTAGAGGCGTAGTGGGGGTTTAGAGAAGTGTTGAGGAATTCAGAGGGGTTTTAGATAGGTTTAGAGTGCTTTAGTTGGGTTTAAAGGTGGTTTAGATGGGGTTAGAGAGGATTAGAATGGGTTCAGATGGGTTTAGAGGAGTATAGAGGCGTTTAGAAGTGGTTCAGATAGGTTTAGATGTGTGTATAGAGGGTCTAGAGGGTTTTAGAGGGGATTTACGTGGGTGTAAAGGGGTTTAGGGGGAGTTGAGGTCTAGTTCGGTTTTGAGGGATTCAGACGGGGTTTAATGGGATTCAGTGTGATTTAGAGCGGGTTTCGAGGGTGTTAGAGTGGTTTAGATGGGTTTAGAAGGGGGTGATAGTGGTTTAGAGGGTATTCTGGGGAGATCTGGAGGGGCTAAGATGGTTTTAGATGGGTTTAGCTGGTGTTAGATGGTGGTTAGAGGGGTTAGAGTGCTTTAGAGTTGTTTAGAAGTGGTTTAGAGGGGTTTAGTGGGGTGTAGAGCGGTTTATATGGCTGTATCTTGGTTTGGACGTGCGTTAGATGGGTTTTGATGCGTTTGGAGCGATTTAGAGGGGGTTTAGAGCGCTTTAACGGGTATTAAGGGAGGTTAGAGGGGCTTTAGAACGGTTGTGGGGAATTCGGGGGTTAATGGGGTTCCGATGGATTTAAAGCGGGTTTAGGGGGGTTAGAGGGGTTAAAGTGTGTTTGGAGTGGAATAGAGGGTATAAAAGGGATTAGAGGGGGGTTGGAAGGTTTTAGAGGGGTTCATGTAGGGTTATAGTGTGTGTAGAGGGATTTAGAGGGGTTTAGAGAGTTTTATAGATGTTTAAAGGTGGGTTAGAGGGATTTAGAGGTGGTTTGGAGGAGCTTAGGGAGGTATAATAGTGTTGAGAGGGGTTTAGAAGGGATTATCATTGTTTGCAAGGGTTTAAAGGCGGTTTAGAGGGGTTTAAAGGGGGCTTATAAGTGATGTATAGGGGTTTAGATGGGTTTAGAGTTGATTTAGGGGTTTAGAGGGGTTTATATGGGGTGTAGAGGGATTAGATAGGGTTTGAGTTGTTTTAAAGCTTTTTGAAGGATTTTGAGGAGGTTTGGTGGGGTTAAGAAGGGTTGAGAGGTGTTTAGTGGGTTTATCGGGGGTATAGAGGGGGTTTAGAGGGGTTTAGTGAGGGCTTAGTGGGGTTCTGAGGGATGTGGTGGAGGTTTCGTGGGGTATAGAGTGGATTATAGTTTCTCTGGGGTTTAGAACGGTTTAGAGGGATTTAGAGGGGTTTAGATGTGTTTAGCGGGGTTCAGATAGATTTATGGGGGTTCAGAGGGGTTTAGAGGGGTATCCAGTGGTTTACAGGGGGTTGAGTGTGGTTTAGCTGGAGTTAGATGGTGGTTAGAGGGGTTGGAGTGCTTAGAGTTGTTTAGAGAGGTTTAGGGAGGGGGGGTTTGGAGTGGTTTAGATGGGCTTATGGGGCATTTAGAGGCGTTTAGTGGGTTTTATACTTGCTTCGAAGTGGTTTGGAGGGATTTAGTGGGATTTAGAGCGGTTTATAGGGGTTTAGGCGGGTTTGGAAGTGCATTAGATGGGTCTAGATGCGTTTAGAGGGATTTAGTGGGGGTTTAGATCGGTTTAACGGGGATTAGGGGAGGTTAGAGGGGCTTGAGAACGATTGTGAGTGATTGGGGGCGTTAATGGGGTTTCGGGGCTTTAAAGCGGGTTTAGGGGGGTTTGAGGTGCTATAGTGTGTTTGGAGTGGTTTAGAGGGTATTTAAAAGGGATTAGAGGGGTTTAGAGGGTTTTAGAGGGGTTCGTGTGGGTTTATAGTGTGTTTAGAGGGATTTAGAGGGGTTTAGAGAGTTTTATAGATTTTTAGATGTGGGTTAGAGGGATTTAAAGGTGGTTTGGAGGATATGGAGGTATAGTAGTGTTTAGAGGGGATTATAATGGATTTTAGTGGTTTGCAAGGGTTTAAAGGGGGTTTAGAGGGGATTAAACGGGGCTTATACGAGATGTATAGGGGTTTATCTGGGGTTAGATGGTGGTTAGGGGGGTTACAGTGCTTTAGAGTTGTTTAGGGGGGGTTTAGAGGGGGTTTGGAGGGGTTTAGATGGGCTTATGGGGCGTTTAGAGGGGTTTAGTGGGTTTTATAGTTGCTCCGAAGTGGTTTGGAGGGGTTTAGTGGGGTTGAGGAGGGTTTAGTGGGGTTCTGGGGAGTTTAGAGGGTTTTATAGGGGGTTGGGTGGGTGTTTAGAAGGGATGAGAGTGTTTTGGTGTGTTCAGAAGTGCTTTGGAGGGGTTTAGAGTGGTGTGGAGGGGTTTAAAAAGATATATGAGTCGTTTAGAGGGGTTTCGAGGGTTTTGGAGTTGTTTGGAAGTGGTTTATAGGGATTTAGTGGGTTTGAGAGGGGTTTAGGTGGGGTTAGAAGTGGTTTAGATGCGTTTAGATGCGTTTAGTGGGATTTAGAGGGGGTTTTGAGGCGTTTATAAGGGATTAGGGGAGGTCAGAGGGGCTTTATAATTGTTGTGAGGGATTCATGGGGGTTACAGTGGTTTGCAGGGATTTGGAGGGGTTTTGAGGAATTTGTCGGTGGTTTATTGGGGTTTGGATGGTTTTAGAGTTAAGTTAGGGGGTTTAGATGGGTTATATGGGGTTTCGAGGGATTAGATGGGGTTAGAAGGGTTTCAGAGGCGTTTTGAGGGATTTAGAGGGGGTATAGAAGGGGTTTAGAGAGGGTTTAGAGAGGGTTTAGAAAGGTTCTGAGGGATGTAGCGGGGATTTATTGGGGTTTAGTGGGGATTAGAGGGGCTTAGAATGTTTAGAGGGGTGTAGAGCAGTTTAGAGGGGTTTAGAGGGGTTTAGACGTGTTTGGGTGGGTTTATTGTGGTTTTGGGGGCTTTAGAGAGGTTTAGAGGGGTTCACAGTGGTTTCAGAGGTTTCATGGGGGTTTAGAGGTGTTAAAGGGGGTTTAGAGAGGTTTAGAGTGCTTTAGTTGGGTTTTAAGGTGATTTAGATGGGTTTAGAGAGGATTAGAATGGGTTTAGATGGAGTAGTGTAGAGGGGTTTAGAAGTGTGATATATGATGGTTTTAGATGTGTGTGGAGGGTGTGGAGGTTTTTCGACGGGCTTTACATGGCCTTAGAGGGGGTTAGGGGATGGTGGGGTTTAGTACGGTTTTGAGGGGTTCAGATTGGGTTTAATGGGAGTTAGACTGATTGTGAGCGGGTTTGGGGGGGTTAGATGGGGTTTAGAGGGGTTTAGAGGGCATTTAAAGGGATTAGAGTGGTATGGAGGGTTTTGGATGGGTTTAGAGGGTGTCTAGATGGCATCTACATGGATTTGGAATGGTTTTGATGGGTGTAGATGGAATTTGCGTGGGTTTAGATGGGTTTAGGATGTTTAGATGGATGTAGATGGATTTATATTGGGTGTAGATGGATTTATAGGAGGTTTATAAGGGTTCCGATGGGTTTAGAGTTGACTTAATGGGGTTTGGGGTAGTTTATATGGGGTTTAGAGGGATTCGATGGGGATAGAAGGGGTTTGGAGGTGTTTTGTGCAAATTAGAGGGGGTTAGTGGGGTTTAGAAGGGTTTAAAGGGGTTTATAGAAGGTTTAAATGGTTTATATGGGGTTTAGAGGGGGTGTAGAAGGGTTTAGATAGGGGTTAGATGGGTTCTGAGCGTTGCAGAGGTGATTTAGTGGGTTTTACAGGGGTTAGAGTTATTTAGAGGTGGCTCTGAGGGGTTTAGAGGTGTATAGGGGTGTCTAGAGGGGTTTAGATGTGTGTGTAGAGGGTGTAGAGGGTTTTAGAGGTGCCTTACACGGGGTTAGAGGGGGTTAGGGGATGGTGTGGTTTAGTACGGTTTTGAGGGATTCAGATTGGGTTTAATGGGGGTTAGATTGATTGTGAGCGGGTTTGGGGGGGGTAGAGTGTTTTAGAGGGGGTTTAGAGGGGTTTAGAGGGTATTTAAAGGAATTAGAGTGGTATGGAGGGTTTAAGATGGGTTTAGAGGGTATCAAGAGGTTATCTAGAGGGATTTGGAGTGGTTTTTATTCGTTTTTAGGGAATTAGAGTGGGTTTAGATGGGTGTAAATGAATTTATATGAGGTGTATAGGGGTTTCGATGGGTTTAGAGTTGATTCAGGGGGTTTGGAGGGGTTTGTATGGGGTTTCAAGGGATTAGATGTGACGAAGGGTTTTGGAGACGTTTTGTGCAAATTAGAGGGGGGGTGAGTGGGGTTTAGAGGGGTTTAAAGGGGTTTATAGAAGGTTTAAATGGTTTATATGGGGTTTAGAGGGGGTGTAGAAGGGTTTAGATAGGGGTTAGATGGGTTCTGTGCGTTGCAGAGGTGATTTAGTGGGGTTTACAGGGGTTAGAGTTATTTAGAGGTGGCTCTGAGGGGTTTAGAGGTGTATAGGGGTGTCTAGAGGGGTTTAGATGTGTGTGTAGAGGGTGTAGAGGGTTTTAGAGGTGCCTTACACGGGGTTAGAGGGGGTTAGGGGATGGTGTGGTTTAGTACGGTTTTGAGGGATTCAGATTGGGTTTAATGGGGGTTAGATTGATTGTGAGCGGGTTTGGGGGGGGGGGTAGAGTGTTTTAGAGGGGGTTTACAGGGGTTTAGAGGGTATTTAAAGGAATTAGAGTGGTATGGAGGGTTTAAGATGGGTTTAGAGGCTATCTAGAGGTTATCTAGAGGGATTTGAAGTGGTTTTTATTCGCTTTTAGGGAATTAGAGTGGGTTTAGATGGGTGTAAATGAATTTACATGAGGTTTATAAGGGTTTCGATGGGTTTAGAGTTGATTCAGGGGGGGTTGGAGGGGTTTATATGGGGTTTCAAGGGATTAGATGTGACTAGAAGGGTTTTGGAGGCGTTTTGTGCAAATTAGAGGGGGTTAGTGGAGTTTAGAAGGGCTTAGCGGGTTTTAAGCGGGTTTAGATTGTTTATAGGGGGCTTAGAGGGGGTGTAGAGGGGGTTAGATAGGGGTTAATGGGCTTCGGAGTGTTGTAGAGGGGATTTAGGAGGGTTTACAGGGGTTAGAGTTATTTAAAGGTGGCTTGGAGGGGGTTAGAGGTGTATAGGGGTGTCTAGAGGGGTTTAGGTGGGTTTAGAAGTGTTTGCAGTGGTTTTCAGTGGTTTAGAGGATGTTTATTGTTTGGTTTAGAAGGGCTTAGAGAAAGCATACAGGGGTTTAGATGTATTGAGGGGGTTTGTGGTTGAGAGGATTAGAGATGTTTGGAGGTGGTTTAGCGCGGTTTCGAGGGGTTTTGAGAGGGTTTTGAGGGGTTTTGATGATTTAAGAGGGGTTTACAGGGATTTTAGAAGGATTTATAGGATGTTGATAGGGGTTTAGATGGGTTTAGATTTGATTTAGTGTAGTTTGGAGGGTTCGATGGGGTCATATGGGGCTAGAGGGGGTTTGGTGGGGTTTAAAGGGGGTGGGAGGGCTTTATCAGGGTTTTCTAGGGGGGTTAGAATGGTTTTAGAGGGGTTTAGATGGGGTTAGAAGGGTTTAGAGGGGTTTACGATTTACAGGGGATAAAATAGGGTTTAAAGGGGTTTAGATGGGTTTGGAGGTGGGTTTAGATGAATTTTGAGCGGTTAAGTTTGGGTTTAGTGTGGGTTAGAGGGGTTTATATGGGCTTTTAGGAATTTAGAGGGGGTTTAGTGGGGTTTAGAGGGGTTTCCAGGGGGGTTTCGTGGGGTTTAGATGGGTTCAGATGGGGTTCGGAAAGATTTGGAGGGGTTTAGTGTGCTTTAGTGGAGTATTGAGGAATTTAGAGGACGTTCAGAGAGGTTTCGATGGGTTTGGAAGGGATTTAGAGGGTTTTAGTTGGGGTTAGGTTGTGCTTAGCGTAGTTTAGGGGGGAATAGAAGATTTAGAGAGGGGTCTAGATGGGTATAGAGGGGTTTAGCGGGGTGTAGTTTGGTTTAGACGGGGTTAGATTACTGTCAAGGGGTTATTAGGGTGTTATTAGAGATGAGGTTAGAGGGTGTTTAGAGGGGTTACAGTGGTTTAAAGAGTGACGAACCACTTCTAAATAGAGGGGTTTCGCGGGTTGTTAGATGAGTAGATGGTTGAGAGGGATTTAGATGGGTTTAGAGGGGTTTACAGGGGTTTAGCGGGGTTTAGAATGGTTTAGAGAGAGTTTATGGGGGTTTAGATGGATTGAGGGGTTTTGTGGTTAAAAGGATTAGAGGGGTTTGGAGGTGGTTTGGAAGGGTTTCGAGGGGGTTTAGAGGGGATTTCGATTGTTTTAAGGGGGCTTTCAGGATGTTTCAGGTGTTTACAGTGGTTTTCTGGGGCTTACAGGGGGTTAGAGTAGTTTAGAGGGATTTGGAGGGGGTTTATAAGGGTTTAGAGGGGGGTTAGAATGGGTTTAGAGGGATTTATAGGCGTTTAGAGGGGTTTTGAGGTCGCTTAGGTCGCTTATGAGTTTAGAAACGTAGCAAAGCTGTACACAATACTCCAGGTGTAATCTCACCAAGGCCCTGTAAAACTTCAGAAGAACCACCCTGCTCCTTTACTCAAATCCTTTTGCTTTGAATGTTAATATACCATTCGCTTTCTTCACTGTCTGCCGCTCCTGCTTGCCTACTTTCAACGACTGGTGTACCTTGACACCCGGGTCACGTTGCATTTCCCATTTTCCTATTCGGCTACCATTCAGTTGATAGTCTGCTTTCCAGTTCTTGCCACCAAAGTGGATAACCTCACATTTATCCACATTATACTGCATCTGCCATGCATTTGCCTAATCACTCAACCTATCCAAGTCATCTTGGATGGGATTGGAGGGTTTAGAGGGGGCAAATTGGGTATACAGTGGCTTACATATGTCCAGAATGGTTTACAGGGGTTTAGTTGGTTTACATTGGTTTAGAGGTGTTTACAGTGGTTTAGATGGGTTTAGAGGGGTTGGGAAAGGTTTACATGGGTTTAGAGAGGATTACAAGGTTTTAGAGGGCTTTAGAGGAAGTTAGAGATGCGTGTAATGGATTTAGAGGGTAAAAGGCGTTTACGGGGTTTAGAGGGGTTTCCTGCTGTTTACAGGAGAAATTAGACGGGTCTAGAGATGGTGTAGAGGAGTTTAGACGGGTTCAATACAGTTCATTGGCTATATTTAATAGGGAGTTAGATGTGCCCCTTGTGGCTAGAGTGTTCGGGAGGTATGAAGAGAAGGCAGTTACGGGATAGTGAGTTGGATGATCAGACATGATCATATTGAATGGCCTACTCCTGGACCTATTTTCTATGTTTCTATGTTTAGAAGGGTTTTCATGGGTTTACAGGGGTTTTACATGGGGTCCAGAAGGGTTTACAGGGGTTTAGATGGGTTTCCAGTGGTTTCCAGATGTTTGCAGGGTTTTTCAGGGGTTTACAGGGATTCAGAGAGGACTACTCGGTTTCATAGGGGTTTCCATGGAGTTAGAGGGGTTCACATGAGGTTTACGCGGGTTTAGAGGCGTTTGCTGGTATTTAGAGAGGTTTCGAACTGCTTACGGGTGGTTTAGAGGAGTTTAGATGGTTACATAGTGGTTTAGAGTGGTTTAGAGGCGATTAGAAGTGTTTCAGTGGGTTTCGAGCAGTTTAGAGTGTTTAGAGCGGTTTAGAGAGTTTTCGATTGGTTTGTAGGGGACTTGATAGGTTTAGAGGAGTTTCGAGGGGTTTCGAGGGGTTTAGGGATGATTGGAGGTGTTTGGTGGGGTTTAGAGATGTTTGGGCCGGTTTGGATGGGTCTGGAGGTGTTTGGATGGGATTAGAGGGGCTTGGATGACTTTAGAATGGTTTAGATGGGGTTTAGAGGACTGGGTGAGGGTTTGGATGGATTTTAGATGGGGCCAATTGGGTTAACAGGGGTTTAGAGGGATATAGTGGTTTAGAGCGGGTTTAAGGAGTTTAAAGGGGTTTGCAGGGGTTTAGGGGGGATTGCAGGGTGTTAGAGATGTTTAGGAGTTAGAAGGGATTTGCTGGGGGTTTAGAGGCGTTTACAAGGTTGTTTAGAGGTGTTTACATGTTTCAGAGGGTATTACCGGCAATTATGAGGGTTTAGATTGGCTTGTATCATTTTACAGGGGGTTCAGAGGGGCTTAGAGGGGTTCATAGTGGTTTAGAGGGGTGTCGAGTGGTTTAGAGGTGTTTTGAGGAGTTTCGAGTGGTGTAGGGTTTAGTGGCCTTTCGTGGGGTTTTGTGGGGTTTCGAGGGGTTTCAAGTTGTTTCGTGGTTTAGAGGGGTTTAGATGGGTTTCGAGTGGTCTAGACGGGATTGGATGGGTTTCGAGGGGTTTGGAGGGGATTGAAGGGTTTAGATGGGTTTGTTGCGGGTTAGAGGTGATTGGAGGGGGTTGGAGGGGATTACAGGGGGTTGGAGTGGGTTGGAGGGTTTGGTGGAATTTAGAGGGATTTGGAGGCATATGGAGTGTTTGGAGGGGTTTGGAGGGGTTTAGACTGATTTAATGGGTGGTTGGTGGGGTTTAGAGGGGTTTGGAGGGGTTGGAGAGGGGTTCATAGTGGTTAAGAGGGGATTAGAGATGTTTGGGGGGATTTGGGGGTCTATAGGGGGTTTGGGTGAGTTTAGATGGGACTTTATGGGATTTTACATATAATTAGAGGTAATTTAGAGGGGTTCAGAAGAGGTTAATAGGGGTTTAGAGGGCTTTAGAGATGTTTGGGTGTATTTAGGGAGTAGCGGATGATTAGAGGGGTTCAGAGGAGTTTAGAAGGGGTTTAGAAGGATCAGATGGGTTTAGATGGGGTTTAGATAGAATTTAGAGGGTTTTAAAGGGGTTTATATGGGTGTAGATGGGCTTTAGAGTGGTGTAAAGGGAGGATTTTAAAGCGATTTAGAGGGAGGTTAGAGGGGTTTAGAAGAGGTTCAGAGGGTTTTCGAGCGTGCTTAGAGCGGTTTTGGTCCGGTTATATGGGGTTTGGTGTTTAGAGGGGGTTGGAGGGGGTTTGTTGGGATGTAGATGGGTTTAGTTGTGTTTAGAGGGTTTTAGAAATGGTTTAGAGGAGTTTAGTGGGGTTTGCAGGGTTTTGGGGTGTGTGGAGGGGTTTGAAGGGGTTTAGAAGTCCAGTGAATAGGCTTTCATTCACTGGAGTTTAGCAGGATGAGGGGGATCTGATAGAAACGAGAATGAAAGGATGGACAGGTCTTAGGATAAAGGGGTGGTCATTTAAGACTGAGGTGAGAAAAAAACGTTTTCACCCAGAGAGTTGTGAATGTATGTGATTCTCTGCCACAAGGGGCAGTGGAGCCCAAATCACTGGATGGATTTAAGCGAGAGGTATATAGAGTTCTAGGGGTTAGTGTAGTCAAGTGATATGGGGAGAAGGCAGGACGGTTTACTGATAGGGGACGATCAGCCGTGATCACAATGAATGGCGGTGCCAGCTCGAAGGCCGAATGGCTCCCTCCTGCACCTATTTGCTATGTTTCTATATTCTATGTATTTATGCAGAAGGGATTGGAGAAATTTGGAGGGGTTGCAGAGGTTTATACGATTTAAAGGGATCTCAAGTGGGATTTAGATGGGTTTAGAAGACGTTTAAAAGGGTTTAGATGGGGATTAGATATGTCTGTGGGGATTTAGGGGGTCTAGAGCTGGATTAGAATAATTTTGAGCGGATAAGAGGGGGTTTAGAGCAATTCAGGTGCATTTAGTCATGGTTGAGAGGGAGTTGAGAGGGGTTTAGAGGGGTTTGGAGGGATTTAAAAGGGTTCGAGGTGTTTAGATGGGTTTGGAGTCGTTTGGGGGGGGTGTAGAGTGTTTTAGATATGTTTGGGGGATTTAGGGGAGTTTAGAGGGGCTTAGAGGGGGTTTCAGGTTTTTAGATTTGTTTACTGTGGTCTGGCATGGTTTGGATGGATTTGGGGGGACAGGGACGGCTGTACAGGGATTTGGAGGGGTTTAATGGGGTTTGGGGATCTTTGGAGTGGTTTGGGGGTGTTTGGAGGGGGTTTATAGTGGTTTTATGGATTTAGAGGGGGTGTAGAGGGGTTTAGAAGTTGTTTAGAGGGGTTTAGAGAGTTATCGATGCGTTTGGGTAGGATTAAGGGTCTGGAGGGGGATATGTATGCGTTCGAGGGGTTTATGAGGTAAGGGGGGGGGTTAGAGGAGGTTAGAGTGTTTTAGATGGGGTTAGATGTGATTTAGAGGTATTTAGAGGGGTTTTAGTGGGGTTTAGAGGGGCTTCGGGGGGGTTGGAGTGATTTATAGTTATTTCGAGGTGTTTCGGGGGTTTAGATGTGTTTAGTGGGGATTAGAGGAGTTTGGAGGGGTCTGAGGTGTTTGGAGAGGTTCAGAGGGACTTGGAGGGATTTGGATAGGGTATGTAGAAGTTTGGATGGGTGAAGAGGGGTTTGGAGGGGTTTGGAGGGGGTTAGAGGAATTTAGAGGGGTTTGGAGTGACTTGATGGGGTTTAGGGGGGGTTTAGAGGGGTCCAGAGGGGTTAGAGGACCAGAGGGGTTTAGAGGGTGTTTAGAGGGGTTTTAGGTGGTCGGTCAGATTAGAGGTGGTTTAGAGGGGTTTAGATATGTTTGGGGGTTTTAGGTAGGTTTAGAGGGGGTATAAAGGGCTTTAGATGGGTTTAGAGGGGTTAAGAGGGGTTTAGAAGGGTCTAGATGGGATTTAGAGAGGGTTTAGGGGGGGTCTAGGGTGGGTAGAGGGTGTCATAGGGGTTTACATGGGTCTAGAAGTCTTGATACACCACATACACTGGCACCCCTTCATCCGTTTTACTTGTCACATCCTCAAGAAATTTCAGAAGATCAGTCAAGCATGATTTCTCTTTCATAAATCCACGTTGACTTGGAGTAATCCTTTTACTACTATCCAAATGCTCCATTATTACCTCTTAAAAAATTATACCACCATATATTCCACCATCGAAATCAGGCTAACTGGTCTGTAATTCCCCGTTTTCTCGCTCGCTCCTTTCTTGAAAAGTGGGATAACATTAGCTATCCTGCAATACAGAGGAATTAATGCTGAATCTAATGAACATTGGAAAATGATCACCAATGCGTCCACTATTTCTAGAGCCACCTCCCTGAGGACCCTGGGATGTAGACCATCAGGCCCAGGGGATAGACCATCCTGCAGTCCCATTAGCCTACCCAATACTATTTCTCGCCTAATGAAAATGTATTTCAGTTCCTCTACCCCCTTAGATCCTCTGTCCTCCAGTACATTTGGAAGATTGTTTGTGTCGTCCTTAGTGAAGACAGTTCCGAAGTACCTATTGAACTCTTCTGCCGTTTCCTTGTTTCCCAAACTAATTTCACCCGTGTCGGTCTTCAAGGGACCCACATTTGACTTTGCTACTCTTTTTCCCTTAACATATAAAAATAAGCTTTTAATGTCCTTCAAAATATTCCTGGCCAGCTTCCCTTCGTTCTTCATCTTTTCAGCCCTTATTGCCCGTTTTGTTTTCTTCTGTTGTCTTATGAATTTTTCCCAATCGTCAGATTTCCGGCTAATCTTTGCTGTGTTATACATCTTTTCTGTTAGTTTTATTCTATTCCTAACGTCTTTTCTCAGCCACGCTTGTCTCCTGCACGCCTTAGAATCTTTGTTCCTTTATGGAATTAAATGATCCTGCGTCTCCAGGATTATGCCCACACATTCCTGCCATTGCTGTTCCACCGTCATTCCTGCTCGCATCCCTTTCCAGTCTACCCTGGCCAGCAAAAGGGACGGATTGCATTTTAACAAGTGGGGGACCAGCATTCTGGCAGGCAGGTCACTCCTTCATAGCGGCCTTTATTCATCTGCATCACTGACACTTCCGAAGTAACATTCTCCTTCTCAAATTGCAGATGAAAACTAATCATGCTATGATCACTCCCTCCAAGTGGTTCCCTTACCTCGTGTTCTCTTATCATATCTGGTTCATTGGACAACACTAAACCCAGAATTGCCTTTTCTCTGGTCGGCTCCATTACAAGCTGCTCTGAGAATCCATCTCGGAGGCATTCTACAAACTCTCTTCCTTGGGGTCCTGAACCAACCTGATTTCCCAGTCAACTGCATATTGAAATCCCCCATCACCATAGTGGCATCACCTTTGTTATATGTCAGTTTTTACTCCTGCTGCAACCGACACCCTGGATCCTGGCAACTATTTGGGGGTCTGTCGTTAACACCAATTAGTATCTTATTGCCTTTACATTTCCGCAGCTCAATCCACAGTGACTCAACCTCGTCAGTCCCTATGCCTTTCCTCGCAAGGGACTGAATTCCATCCCTCACCAGCAAAGCTACCCCCCTCCTCGTGCCCACCTGTCATTCCTTTTTATATGATGTATAACAGTGAATATTAAGTCCCCAGGCCTGATCCTCCTGCAGCCACTTCTCAGTAATCCCCACAATGGCATATCTACCAACCTCTAACTGAGCCTCAAGCTCATCTACTTTACTTCTTATACTTCGCGCATTCATATACAATACTTTTAATTCCTTACGCATCCTACCTTTCACATTGATCCCTATTACACTTGGCCAAACTCTTCTATCACTTTGTGGGCTTCCTTTCCAGTTAATTCTGGGCTCATTCACCATCGATTTACTCTATTTCCCCTTAACTCTGTCCTCGACTATCCCATTTGACAGCCCACCCCCCTTATTCAGTTTAAAAACACCCGTGCAGCAATGGCAAACCTGCCTGCCAGAATGCTGGTCCCCCACTTGTTAAAATGCAATCCGTCCCTTTTGTACCCCCTTATTTCAAAACAGTGTCCCCTTACTCCAAGGCAGATCCCAGTGATCTAAGAATCTAAATCCCCGCCGCCGACACCAATTCCTCAGGCACTCATTCCGTGTCTCCCTGTTCCTGCTCTCGCCAGCACGAGGAACTAGAAGCAAACATCTCTTTTCGCACGAGTCTCCAAATTTTGATGCAGTGATGCAGGTGAATGGTGTACAATTTTGGTCGCCCAATTATAGGAAGGTTGTCAACAAAATAGAGAGGCTACAGAGGAGATTTACTAGAATGTCGCCTGGTTTTCAACAGCTAAGTTACAGAGGTAGGTTGAATAGGTTAGGTTTTCATTCTCTGGAGCGCAGAAGGTTAAGGGGGGACTTGATAGAGGTCTTTAAAATGATGAGAGCGATAGACAGAGTTGATGTGGACAAGCTTTTCCCTTTGAGAATAGGGAAGATTCAAACAAGAGGACATGACTTTAGAATTAAGGGACAGAGGTTTAGGGGTAACATGAGGGGGAACTTCTTTACTCAGAGAGTAGTTGCGGTGTGGAATGAGCTCCCAGTGGAAGTGGTGGCGGCAGGTTCGTTGGTATCATTTAAAAACAAATTGGATAGGCATATGGATGAGAAGGGTATGGAGGGTTGTAGTATGAGTGCAGGCAGGTAGGACTAAGGGAAAAAAAGTTGTTCGGCACGGACCTGAAGGGCCGAGATGGCCTGTTTCCGTGCTGTAATTGTTATATGGTTATATGGTTAATTTCGCACAAGGCTCGTAGTTTTCCCACCAGGCGCCCACATTTCGCAGCAGGCTTGCACTTTTCGCACCAGGTTCACTCATTTCGCATCATGATCGCACTGTTCGTACCAGGCTCGCTTTTTCCGTTGCAGGTTTAGAGGATTTTTGAGGGTGGGGTTTCGAGGGGTTTAGAGAGGTTTAGAGGGGTTTGAAGAGTTTGGATGGGGGTTAGAGTGGTTTGGAGTGATTTAGAGGAATTTGGAGGGTTATAGAGGGGTTTGGTGGGGATTGGGGGTTTGAGTGGTTTGGTGAGTTTTGGAGAGGTTTGGGGGAGTTTGCGGGGTGTTACTTGGGCTTAGAGCTGTTTACTCTACTGCTGCGACACTGTTTACTGGCGCCCTCCCCTAATTTTACATTTACTGGTGCCATTCCCTAAATGCCCATTTACTGGTGCTATACCCTAAAACCCCATTTACTGGTGTCCTCCCATAATTCACCATTTATTAGGGGAGGACCCCTAATTAGGGTGCTCTCCCCTAATTCCCCATTTACTAGTGCCCTCAGGCGAGCGATTTAGAGGTGTTTAGACAGATTTGGAGATAGTTTAGAGGGGTTTACACGGGCTTTACACGCGTCTAGTGTTTCGAGTGGTTTGGATGGCTTTTGAGGGGTTTTGAGGGGTGTCGAGTGATTTAGAGGTGTTTGGAAATGGTTTAGCGGGGTTTCGAGGGGTTAGGAGGGGTTTGGATGGGTTTAAAGAGGTTTGGAGGGGTTTGGAGGGATTTCGATCAATTTGGAGGGGTTTGTTTAGAGCGGTTTGGAGGGGTTTGGATGTGTTTAGAAATATTTAAAGGGGTTAAGAGGGGTTTTGGTGGCGTTACTGAGGCTTAGAGTTGTTTCATCTACCGCTGCGCTAGTGTTTACTGGCGCCCTCTCCTAATTTCCCATTTACCGGTACCATTCCCTAAATCTCCATTTACTGGTGTCCTACCATAATTCACAATTTAATGCTGCGCTCCCCTAATTCCCCATTTATGATTGCCCTTACTGAGGCTCGCTCTTTTTCTTCCGGCCTCGCAGCTTGTGCGCACGGCTCCTAGCTGTGGACGAGGTTCGCAGCTTTCGTAGCAGCTTCGCACTTTTCGCACGGAACTCGCACATTTAACATCAGGCTCATACTTTTCGCACCAAGGTCGCACTTCTTGCACCACGCTCGCAGCTTTCGCACCCGAATCGCAATTTTCGCACCAGACTCGCTCTTTTCGCAGCAGGTTCGCACTTTCCACACCAGTTTCGCAATTTCTCGCACAAGGCTCGCCGTTTTCGCACCGGCTCCCTCTCTTTGTAGCAAACTCGCACTTTTCGCACCAGGCTCGCACTTTTCGCATCAGGATCGCACATTTCGCACCGGGCTCGCACTTTTTGCATCAGGATTGCAAGGTTCGTACCAGTGTCGCTTTTTCCGTTGCAGGTTTAGAGGGTTTTGGAGAGGTTTGGAGGGGTTTAGAGAGGTTCAGAGGGGTTAAAAGGGGCTGAATTGATTAGAGGAGATTCGAGGGGGTTTAGAGAGGTTTGCAGGGGTTTACTAGGGTTTGAAGGGGTTTACAAACGTTTAGCGGGGTTTAGAGGGGTTTAGAAGGGGTACAGTTGTTTAGAAGGGTTTAGATGGGATAACAGGTGGTTAGAGTGGTTTAGAGTGGTTTAGAATGATGTACAGTGGTTTGGAGGGGTTTAGATGGGGATGTAGCGAATTACAGTTGTTTAGAGGGGTTTAGAGGGCGGTTAAAGTGGTTTATAGGGGTTCTGAGGCATTTTCTGGGATTTACTGGGGCTACAGAGGTTAGAGGATTCTTGAGGGTTTGAAAGGGGTTTGGGTTTAGAGTGGTTTATACGGATTGAAGGGTTTAGAGGGGCTTCGAGGGCTTTACAGGGGCTTAGATGGGTTTTAGGTGGGTTTAAGAGGGTTTAGTGATGGTTAGATAGGTTTAGAGGGGATTAGAAGGGTTTAGATGGATCTAGATGTGTCTAGATGGGGTTTAGAGCGGGTTTAAAAGGCTTAGAGGGGTTTAGGTTTTGGAGGGGGGTAAGATAATATTAGTGTGGGTTTAGATGGGTTACCAGGTGTTTAGAGACGATTACAGGGTTTTGGAGGGGTTTAGAAGCAGTTATAGGAGTTGACAGGGGGTTTACATACCCTAGGGCGTATTCCCTAGGACATTGAGGGAAGTTAGTGTAAAAATAGCCGGGCTATGAAAGAAATATTTCAAATATCATTAGAAATGGGAATAGTCCCCGAGGATTGGCGTACTTCGCATGTTGTTCCATTGTTTAAAAGGGGTATTAAAAGTAAACCTAGCAATTATAGAACTGTTAGTTTGACTTCAGTGGTGGGCAAATTAATGGAAAAGATACTGAGAGATAATATATATAAGTATCTGGATAAACAGGGTCTAATTAGGAACAGTCAACATGGATTTATGCCTGGAAGGTCATGTTTGACTCATCTTTTTGAATTTTTTGAAGAGGTTACTAGGGAAATTGACGAGGATAAAGCAGTGGATGTTGTCTATATGGACTTCAGTAAGGCCTTTGACAAGGTTCCTCATGGAAGGTTCAACTGTTGGGTATAAATGCAGGAATAGCAAGATGGATTCAACAGTGGCTGAATGGGAGAAGCCAGAGGGTAATGGTGGATGGCTGTTTGTCGCGTTGGAGGCAGATGACTAGTGGGGTGCCTCAGGGATCCGTGTTGGGTCCTTTGTTTGTCGTGTACATCAATGATCTGGATGAAGGGGTGGTAAATTGGATTAGTAAGTATGCAGATGATACCAAGATACGGGGTGTTGTGGATAATGAAGAGGATTTCAAAAGTCTACAGAGTGATTTAGTCCAGTTGGAACAATGGGCTGAAAGATGGCAGATGGAGTTGAATGCTGATAAATGTGAGGTGCTACACTTTGGCAGGACAAATCAAAACAGGACGTACATGGTAAACGGTAGGGAATTGAAGAATACAGTTGAACAGAGGGATCTGGGAATAACCGTGCCTAGTTCCTTGAAGGTGGAATCTCATATAGACAGGGTGGTAAAGAAAGCTTTTGGTATGCTAGCCTTTATAAATCAAAGCATTGAATATAGAAGCTGGGATGTAATGTTAAAATTGTACAAGGCATTGGTGAGACCAAATCTGGAGTATGGTGTACAATTTTGGTCGCCCAATTATAGGAAGGATGTCAACAAAGTAGAGAGGGTACAGAGGAGATTTACTAGAATGTTGCCTGGGTTTCAACAGCTAAGTTACAGAGATAGTTTGAATAAGTCAGGTCTTTATTCTCTGGAGCGCAGAAGGTTAAGGGGGGACTTGACAGAGGTCTTTAAAATGATGAGAGGGGTAGACAGAGTTGATGTGGACAAGCTTTTCCCTTTGAGAATAGGGAAGATTCAAACAAGAGGACATGACTTTAGAATTAAGGGACAGAGGTCTTGGGGTAACATGAGGGGGAACTTCTTTACTCAGAGAGTGGTAGCGGTGTGGAATGAGCTTCCAGTGGAAATGGTGGCGGCAGGTTCGTTGGTATCATTTAAAAATAAATTGGATAGGCATATGGATGAGAAGGGTATGGAGGGTTATGGTATGAGTGCAGGCAGGTGGGACAGGGAAAAAAGGTGTTCGGTACGGACTTGAAGGGCCGAGATGGCCTGTTTCCGTGCAGTAATTGTTATATAGTTATATAGTTATATGGTTACATGGGTTTAGAGGCGTTTACAGGGGATTACAGGGGATTACGGGCGTTTCCGGGGATTTAGAAGGTTTTACAGCTGTTTACAACGGGTTTAGATAGGTTCAAAGGGGTTCATTGTGGTTTACAGGGGTTTAGAGTGCTTTATAGGCGTGTCGAGATGTTACGATAGGTTTTGAAGGGTTTCGAGGTGTTTTGAGGGGTTTCGAGGTGTTCCTAAGGTGTTTCGATGGGTTTAGGTTTTCGAGGGGTTTGGAGGTGTTTCGTGTGATTTCGAGGGTTTTTGAGAGATACATTTTAGAAAAGCAACAGGCTCAAAAACACATTTAAACATAAACATCCATCACAGTGACTCATACACATTCCTCACTGTGGTGGAAGGCGAAATAAAGTTCAAGTCCCTTAAGTCCTATGCAGTGGTTTAGAGGGGTTTGGAGGTGTTTACAGGAGATTACAGGGGACATTGAATGAAGTGGTTTAGAGTAGTTTAGAGGTGGGTAGGGGGGTTTAGAGGGGTTTAGAAGGGTTTACAGTGGGGCTTAGAGGGGATAGAGGACTAAATACGGGTTTGGAGTGGGTGCTTTAGAGTGAGGTTAGGGGGGGTTAGACGGGTTTAAATGGGGTTTAGAGTGCTTCAGAGTGGGTTTAGGGGATAGAAAACATAGAAACATAGAAAATAGGTGAAGGAGTAGGCTATTCGGCCATTCGAGCCTGCACCGCCATTCAATCTGATCATGGCTGATCATCCAACTCAGTATCCTGTACCTGCCTTCTCTCCATACCCCCTGATCCCATTAGCCACCAGGGCCATATCTAACTCCCTTTTAAATATAGCCAACAAACTGGCCTCAACTACATTCTCTGGCAGGGAATTCACCACTCTCTGTTTGAAAAATGATTTTCTCCTATCGGTCCTAAAAGACTTGCCCCTTATCCTTAAACAGTGAACCCTTTTCCTGGACTTCCCCAACATCGGGAACAAGCTTCCTGCATCTAGCCTGTCCAACCCCTTAAGAATTTTGAAAGTCTCTATGAGATCCCCCTCAATCTTATAAATTCCAACGAGTACAAGCCCAGTCCATCCAGTTTTTCTTCATATGGAAGTTTGCCATCCCAGGATTCACTGTACTCCCTCTATGGCAAGAAAGTATTTCCTCTGAGCAGGATACCAAAACTGTACGCAATACTCCAGGTGTGGCCTCACCAAGACCCTGTACATATGCAGTAGAACCTCCCTGCTCTTGTACTAAAATCCTTTTGCTATGAATGCCAACATACCATTCGCTTTCTTCAAAGCCTGCTGCACCTGCATGCCTACTTTCAATGACTGGAGTACCATGGCGCCCAGGTCTCGTTGCACCTCCCCTTTTCCTAATCTGTCACCATTCAAGTAATAGATAGATGGGTTTAGAGGGGGCTTAGAGGGGGTTCCGAGCGGTGTCGAGGGTTTTAGAGGGGTTTAGAGTGCTTAGAGATGCTGGAGGGGTTTATAATGGGTTAGATGTGTTTAAAGGGGTTTAGAGTATGTTCACATGGGTTTACAGGGTGTACATGGGGTTATAGGGGATTACAGGGGTGTTTTAGAGGTGCTTTGGAGGTGTTTCGTGAGGGTTGGAGGGGTCTGGAGTGGGTTGGAGGTACTTAGAGTGGTTTGGAGGGATTATGAAGGGTTTAGTGAGGTTTAGAGGGGGTTGGAGGGGTTTGGAGAGGTTTGTTGGGGGTTTGGAGTGGGTTGGAGTGGTTTGGAAGAGTTTGGAGAGGTTGTAAGCTTTAGAGGGGGTTTGGATGTGTTTGGGAGCGCTTAGCGGGATTAAGAGGGTTAGATGGATTTAGAGGGAGCTTAGCGGGGTTCAAAAGTTGTTTCCAGGGGTTTAGAGGGGTATAGAGCTGTTTGGGAAAATGTAGGGGGTGTAAAGGTGGTATGGAGTGCTTTGTGGGGGATTAGAGGGGTTTAGAAGGGGTTAGTGGGGTTCAGAGGGGATTAGAATGGGTTTACATGTGACCAGGTGGGTTCACAGGGGCTTACAGGGCTATAGGGTACAGAAGGGGTTCAAGTCCCTTCGCAGGTGTTTAGAAGGAATTACATGGGGTTGGAGGTGCTTTAAATGGGTTTAGAGGGGTTTCGAGGGGTTTCGAGTGCTTAGCGATGTTTGGAGGGGTTTAGAAAGGTTTGGATGGGTTTAGATGAGTTTGGAGTTTACAGGGGTTTATATGGGTTTACATGGGTCTAGAAGGGTTTATAGGGGTTTAGAGGGGTATACAGTGGCTTATCGGGGTCCATAGGGGGTTTAGAATGGTTTGTATGGCGTGTGCAGGTGACTACATGCGTTTACAGGGGTCTGGAGGTGTTTAGAAAGGTTTAGACGGGTTTGGTGGGGTTTCCAGGAGTTTCGATGGGTTTAGATATGTTGCGAGCGCATGTGAGTGGTATTGATGTGTTTTGAGGGGGTTAAATGGGTTTCGAGTTGTTTAGAGGTGTTTCGAGGTGTTTTGAGTTGTTTCGAGCGGTTGAGAATGGGTTCGAGGTGCTTCGAGGGGTTTTGAGGGTTTAAAGGGGTTTGGAGCGGTTGGCAGGGGTTTGCAGGGATGAAGACGCTGGTTCAGACGGGTTTAACGGGGTTTACAGAGTGTTTAGAGGGGGTTCGAGGGGGTTTGGAGGGATTTAGATGGGTTGAAAGGGGATTAAAGGTGGATTAGAGGGGATTTTGAGTGAGAGGTGTTTATAGCGGTTTGGAAGTGGTTAGATTGGTTTAGATAGTTTAGCGGTGTTTAGAATGTTTTCGGTACGTTTACCGGGGGATTGAAAAGGGGTTTAGAGGGTTTTACGGAGGGGGGTTGGGGGGGCTTTAGATGGGTTTAGAGGTGTTTAGTGGAATTTAAAGATGGTGTGGAGGGCTATTCCGTGGTTTACAGGGGTTTAGAGGGGTTTAGAGATGATTATAGGTTTAGACGGCTGTAGAAACATAGAGACGTAGAAAAATAGGTGAAGGAATAGGCCATTCGGCCCTTCGAGACTGCACCGCCATTCAATGTGATTATGGCTGATCATCTAACTCAGTATCCCGTACCTGCCTTCTCTCCATACCCCCTGATCCCTTTAGCCACAAGTGCCACATCTAACGCCCTCTTAAATATAGCCAAAGAACTGGCATCAACTACCTTCTGTGGCATAGAATTCCAGAGACTCGCCTCTCTCTGTGTGAAGAATGTTTTCCTCATCTCGGTCCTAAAGGAAATAACCGTTGGGTTTGAAGTGGTTTAGAGAGGTTTAGAGGGGTTGGAGTATTTAGAGGGGTGTGGTGAGATTGGAGGAGTCTGGAGGTGTTTAGAGTGTATTAGGGGGCTTTCGAATGGTTTAGAATTCGGTTTGAATGGATTTCGAGGTGTTTGGAGGTATTTGTAGATGTTTGGAGGGGTTTGGAGGGATTTAGAGGTTTAGAGATGGTTAGAGGGATTTCGAGGGGTGTCGAGGGGTTTGGACGGGTTTGGGGGGGGGGGGGTTGAAGGGGTTTGGAGGGGTCTGAAGGTGGTTAGAGGGGATTAGATGGCTTTGGAGGGATATGGTGTCTTTTGGAGGAATTATGAGGTGTTTGGAGGGATTTACAGTGGTTTACATGGGTCTAGAAGTCTTTACAGGCATTTATAAGGGTATGCAGTTGTTTAGGGGGGTTCACAGGGGTTTGCAGCGGTTTAGCCAGGATTTCATAGTTTTAGAGTGGTTTAGAGGCAGTTAGATTGGTTTACAGGTGTTTACAATGGGTTTTGACGCGTTAACAGTTTTTCAGGGGTTTACATGCGTTTACGGGGATTTAGAGCGGTTTGGAGCCGTTTACATGAGGTTTAGAATGGTTTAGAGGAGTTTATAGCGGTTTAGATGGGTTTAGATTGGTTTAGAGTCGTTTCATGGTGTTTCGATAGGTTTAGAGGGGTTGAGAGGTGTTTTGAGGGGGTCCGAGTGGTTTCGAGAGCTTTAGACGGTTTTAGAAGGGTTTCGAGGGGTTTCGAGTGGTTCAGGGGGCGGGTGGATTGGTTTAGATGGGATTTAGAGGGTATTGGATGGGTGTAGAGGGGTTTGGAGGAGATTGGAGTGCTTAGAGTGTGTTTGGTGGGGTTTAGATGTATTTGGAGGGGGTTATCTGGGTTTAGGGGGGGTTGCAGGGGGTCACTGGGGTGTAGACAGATTTACATTTTTTTAGAGGGATTTAGAGTGGTTTGAAGGTGGTTGGAGGTGTTCAGGTGGGACTTGACGCGTTTGCAGAGGTTTGGTGAGGTTTGAAGGGGGTGTAGAGGGTTTCGAAGGGATTTGGAGGCGTTTAGAGAGGGTTTAGAGGGCTTAGGCGACATCAGAGGGGTGTAGAGAGGTGTGAAGGAATTGGAGGGGTTTAGTAGGGTTTAGTAAGGTTTCATGGGATTTGGAAGGGTTTGTACGGTGTTTAGATTGGCCTGTTGAGCTTTGGAGGGGTTTGGGGGGGTTTAGAGGGGTTTACAGATTTTTGGGGGGTTTGGAGGGGGTACAGAGAGGGTTTACAGGGATTTGCATGGGATTACAGGGGATTGCAGGGGTAGATGGGTTACACGGAGTTAGAGAGGCATACAGTGGTTTAGATGGTGTTTAAAGGGGGGTTGAGTGGTTTACAAGGGTTTTCATGTGTTTATAGGCGTTTACAGGGTGTCAGACGGGTTTGCAGGCGTTTCGAGTGGTTTAGATGTGTTTGGACGGGTTTGGAGGGGTCTAGAGTGGGTTGGAGGGGTTAGGAGGTGTTTGGAGGCGTTATGGTGGGTTTGGAGGGGTTCGGAGGGTATTGGAGAGGTTTGGATGGGGTTGTTGGTGGTTTGGTGTGGTTTGGAGGGGTTTGGATGGTTTGAAGGGGCTGTAGGGGTTTAGAGGGGGTTGGAGGTGTTTTAAGGTGTTTGGAGTGGTTTGGATGGGGTTAGAGAGGTTTAGAATGGTTCAGAGGAAGTGTAGTGTGGCTTAGACTTTAGAGGAGTTTAGATAGGGTTAACAAGTGTTCAGTGGGTTTATGAGGGGTTGGTGGCGTGTGCAGGTGTTTAGTGGGGAATATAGGGGTTTAGAGAGTTTTTACGGGTTTGGAGGGCTATAGAGGGGTGTGGAGTGGTTTAGATGGGTTTGGGGGTGTTTGGAGGCGTTTAGCGGGGTTTGGAGGGGTACAGGGATTTAGAGGGAGGTTAGAGGGTTTGGGGAAGATGTTGGGGGGCTAAAGGTCAGTCATTCATACAATTTAGAAAAGCAACAGACTCATAAAAACACATTTTAACATAAAACATCCGTCACAGTGACCTACACATTCCTCGCTGTGATGGAAGGCGAAATAAAGTTCAAGTCCCTTCACAGGTGTTTAGAAGGAATTACAAGGGTTTAGAGGTGCTTACAGGTGGGTAGGGGTTTACGGGAGGTTTACATGTGTTTAGAGGCGTTTACACGGGTTTACGGGGGTTCACAGGCGTTTACGGGGGTTTAGAGGAGTTTAGAAGGGTTTACAGGGGTTTACGGGGGTTTGGAGGAGTTTAGAGGGTTTTAAAGGGTTTAGAGGTTGTTTAGATGGGCTTGGAGGGGGTTTAGGGGTTAAGAGGTTTCTTTTTTAGCGATATTTAGAAATGGGTTTCGAGGGGTTTAGAAGTGTTTAGTGAAGTTTAGAGGGGTTTAGAAGGGGTTAGATTGGTTTAGATGAGATAACAGGGAGTTTGCAGGGGTTTACATGGCTCTAGAAGCGTTTATGGGGGTATAGAAGGGAATACAGTGGTTCAGCGGGGTTTAGTAGGGGTTAGAGATGTTTGCGGGGGGTTTGCATGGGACCACATGCGTTTACAGACGTCTGGAGGTGTTTAGAACGGGTTAGAGGGGGTTTGGAGTGGTTTCCAAGAGTTTCGATGGGTTTAGAGGTGTTTTGAGGGCCTTTCAGAGGTTTCGATGGGTTTAGAGGGGTTTAGAGGGGTTTCGATTGCTTTAGAGAGGTTTCGAGCGGTTGAGAATGGTTTCGAGGTGTTTGAGGGATTTCAAATGGTTTAAAGGGGATTGGAAGTGTTTAGACGGGTTTCGATGAGTTTGCAGTGGTTTAAAGGGGTTTAGAGTGGATTGGAGCGTTTTCGAGGCGTGTGGTGGGGTTTAGAGGGATTTAGAGGGGTTTGGAGGAGTGGATGTGCTTAGATGGGATTAGAGGGCTTTGGAGGGGCTTGGCTGCGTTTGGAGGGATTTAGAGGGGTTTGGACGGATTAGCAGAGGTTTGGCGGGGTTTGGCGGGTGACGTCTTAGGTGCATTTAGAGTGGTTATGAGTGTTTAGATGTGTTTAGAGGGGTTATAGAAGGGTTTAGAGGGGGTAGAGTGTGTTTTAAATACTTTTGTAAGGGATTGAGAGGGGTTAGAGTGTTTTAAAGGGGTTTAAAGGTTACTGGAGGAATTTCGAGATGGTTTAGATGGGTTTAGCCGGATTTACAAGGGTTCACGTGGGTCTAGAAGGGTTTAGAGCGGGGGACTTAGGGGTCTCGAGGGGGTTTAGAGCGCTTCAGAGTGGTTTAGGGAGGTTAATAGCGGTTTCGACGGGGGTTTGATGATTTTAAAAGGATTTGGAGGAGGTTTTGAGGTGTTTCGAAGTGGTTTAGATTGGTTTAGAGCCGTTGCGAGGTGCTTCGATGGATTTCTGGGAGTTCAGAGGCGTTTTGACGTTTCGAGTGATTTCCAGGGGTTTGTAGGGATTTCGATGGGTTTCGAGGGGTTTCGAGGGGGATTTGAGAATTTTAAAAGGATTTGGAAGCGGTTTTGAGGGGGTTCGAAGTGGTTTAGAGGGATTTAGAGATGTGTGGGGGATTTACGGGATCTAGAGGGTGTTTAGAGTCCTTGAGAGTGGTTTAGAGGGGGTTAGACGGGTGGAGGTGGTGTAATAGGGTTTAGCGGGGTTTAGAGGGGTTGAGGGAGATTTAGAGGTGTTTCGAGGTGTTTCGAGGGGTTTCGATGGGATTGGAGAAATTTAAAGTGGTTTAGATGGGTATAGAGGGGTTTATAAGGGTTAAGAGTGGTTTAGATGGAATTGGGTGGGTTGGAGGGGTTTCAATGGGTTTGGAGGGTTTAGAATGGTTTGGAGCGGTTAAGGTGTTTGGAGTGGTTGGGGGGGTTGAAGGGGTTTAGAGCGGTTTGGGGGGATTTGGCGGGGTTTGGATACGTTCGAGGGTGGCTTAGAAGGGTTTGGAGGGGTTTAGAGTGTTTGTATGTGTTTCGGGGGGTTAGATGGGGTTTAGAACGGTGTGGAGCGGGTTGGCGGTGTTTACAAGCGTTTAGAGGGGGTTTCGTGTGGTTAGATGACTAGAGAGATTTATAGGTGGTTTGGAGGGGTTTAGGGGGGTTATGGGGCTTTCGGGAGGTTTAGAGGGGTTTAGATATGTTTGGCGGATTTACGAGGTCCGTATGGGATTTGGAGGGGGTTGGATCGGTTTGGAGCGGCTTGGAGGTGTTTTGTGGGGGTTGGATGGGGTTTAGAGGTGTTTAGCGGGGGTAGATGGGTTTGGAGGGTTTAGATGGGTTTAGAGGGGGTCTGGATGGGTGTGAAGGGGTTTAGATGGGTTATAGAGTGGTTAGAGAGATTTAAAGGGCGTTTAGAAGGGTTTAAATGGTTTGGAGAGGGTTAGAGGGGTTTAGAGGGCTTTAGATAGATGAGGTTTAGAGGGGGTTCAGAGCGCCTTTAGTGGGGTTTAAAGGGGTTTGGAGGGTGTTCCGAGGGGCTTATAGGTGGTTACTGGTTGGAGGTGGTTGGAGGGGTTTAGCTCTGTTTAGTCTGGATTAGAGTGGTTTGGAGGGGTTTGGAGGGTTTGGATGTGTTTGTCAGTATGTAGAGTGGTTTAGAATGGTTTCAAGGGGTTTAGAGCGGCTTTAGAGGGGCTGAGAGGTGTTTCGAGAGGTATAGAGGCGTTTCTAGGGGGGCATAGAGGGATTAGATGGGTTCGACGTTTAGAGGGGATTAAATGGGTATAGTGGGGTTTCGAGGTGTTTGTGGGTTTGGAGGGATTTATAGGGCTTTGTAGTGGTTTGAAGAGTTTTGCATGTGTTTGGAGGAATTTAGAGTGGTTTGGTCTTAGGATGAGGTTAGAGGGGGGTTGGAGGGCTTTGGTGTGTTAGGATATGGTAAACGGTAGGGAATTGAAGAATACAGTTGAACAGAGGGATCTGGGAATAACCGTGCATAGTTCCTTGAAGGTGGAATCTCATATAGATAGGGTGGTAAAGAAAGCTTTTGGCATGCTAGCCTTTACAAAACAGAGCATTGAGTATAGAAGCTGGGATGAAATGTTAAAATTGTACAAGGCATTGGTGAGACCAAATCTGGAGTATGGTGTACAATTTTCGACTCCCAATTATAGGAAGCATATCAACAAAATAGAGAGGGTACAGAGGAGATTTACTAGAATGTTGTCTGGGTTTCAAAAGCTAAGTTACAGAGATAGGTTGAATAAGTTAGGTCTTTATTCTCTGGAGCGCAGAAGGTTAAGGGGGACTTGATAGAGGTCTTTAAAATGATGAGAGGGATAGACAGAGTTTATGTGGACAAGCTTTTCCCTATGAGAATAGGGAAGATTCAAACAAGAGGACATTACTTTAGAATTAAGGGACAGAGGTTTAGGGGTAACATGAGGGGGAACTTCTTTACTCAGAGAGCGGTAGCAGTGTGGAATGAGCTTCCAGTGGAAGTGGTGGCGGCAGGTTCGTTGGTATCATTTAAAAATAAATTGGATAGGCATATGGATGAGATGGGTATGGAGGGTTATGGTATGAGTGCAGGCAGGTGTGACTAAGGGGAACAAGTTGTTCGGCATGGACTTGAAGGGCCGAGATGGCCTGTTTCCGTGCTGTAATTGATATATGGTTATTTGGTTATATGGATATTGTCTGAAGGGGTTCCGAGGTGTTTCGATGGGTTTCGAGGGGTTTCGATGGTTTAGAGGGGTTTAGAGGTGATTCGAGGGCTTTAGCGGGGTTTTCCTAGGTTTCCAGTGGTTTCGAGGAGTTTAGAAGTGTTTCGAGGGGATTAGAGACGTTTCTAGGGAGTCTCGAGGGCTATAGAGGGATGTAGAGGGCATTAGAGGAATTTCGACGTACCCAGGGGATTGAATGGGTTTTCGAGGTGTTTCGAGGTATTTGGAGCAGTTTGTGGGTTGGAGCGATTTATAGGGCTTTGGAGTGATTTGGAGAGGTTTGCACGGGTTTGAAGAAATTAGAGTTGTTTGGAGGTCTTAGGATGAGTTTACAGGGGGTGTTGAACGGTTTGGAAATGTTTGGATATAGTCTGGTGGGGTTTAGCGGGGTTTGGAGGGGTTTGAAGGGGGCTAGAGGTGTTTGCCGGGATTGGGACGGGCAGGTGCCATTAGGTGTTAAGAGGCTGTTTGGGGTGGACGGGTTTGGAGGGGTTTGGAGGGATTTGGCGAGGGTTGGAGGGGTTTGGAGGGATGTAGATAGGTTTAGAAGGGTTTAGAGTGGTTTGGAGGAGTATAGTTTGGTGGGGTTGGGAGGGGTTTGGAGGCATTTGGAGGTGTTTAGTGGGGATTAGAGGGGTTTGGAGGGGTTGGAGGACTGTATGGGAGTTTGGTGTGGTTTAGAGAGGTTAGGATATGTTTGGAGGGGATTAGAGGGGTTTCGGGTGGTTAAAGGAATTTAGAGGGAATAGAGATAGTTTAATAGTGGTTTAGAAGGATTTAGATATGCGGGGATTTAGGGTGTCTAAAGGGGGTATAGAGTGGTTTAGAGGCGGTTTAAAATATGTTAGGTGGGTTTAGATGAGGTTTAGAGGGCGTTTAGAGGGGGTTAGAGCGGTTAGAGGACATTAGAAGGCTTTATATTGGGTTTATAGGGGGCTTAGACGGGTTTAGAGGGTGTTTACGTGGGTTTAGAGCGGAGTGAGAGGGGTTTAGGGATTAGAGGGGTTTTGAGTGTTTAGAGGTGTTTTGACGGGTTTAGAAGGGATTTAGATGGGGTTTAGTTGGGTTTGGAGGGGTTTAGAGGGTGTTTCGATCGTTTAGAGGGGGACCAGATGGGCGTAGAGGGTCTTATGTGGTGTTTAGATGGGTTTTGACAAATTTGCAGGGGGTTAGTGGGGTTCACGGATTTATAGAAGTTAGCGGGGTTTAGAGCGGTTTCAAGGGATTTCCAATGATCTACAGAGGTTTAAAGTGGGTTAGAATGGTTTCGAAGGATTTAGTAGGGTTTAAATGGGTGAAGAGGGATTTAGAATGGTTTTAGAGGGGGTTTGGATACGTTTAGAGTTCGTTTCGCGGGACTTAGATGGGTTCAGAGGGGGTTTAGATGGATTTAGAGGTGGTTTAGACGGTGTCTGGAGGGGTTTGGAGGGGGGTTTGTGTGGTTTAGATGGGTTTAAATGGGGCTTAGAGATTGTTTTGAGGGGCTAGAGTGGTTTTGAGGGTTTGGAGGTGTTTTGAGGTGTTTAGAAGGTTTTAGAGGAGTGGAGGTGTTGTGGGGTTTACAGTGGTTTATAGGGATTTAAAGTGGGTTTAGAGGGGTTTCGAAATATTTATACGGGTTAAGTGGGGTTTACAATGGGTTCAGATATGTGTGGATAAGTTTAGAGGGTATTAAATTTAGTTTAGATGGGGTTAGAATGGTTTAGATGGGGTTTAGAGGGATTTAGAGGTGGTTTGGAGGGGTGTAGAGCGATAAGAGTGGGATTAGAGTGCTTTAGAGGGGCGTATATGGTGTAAGGGTTTTGAGGAATTTAGAGGGAGTTTAATGGAGTTAGAGGGGGTTATAGTGGTTTACAGGGCTTTCGATGAGCTTAGAGGGTGTTCAGAAGGGTTTAGAGTGTGTTTAGAGTGGTTTACAGAGCTTTAGTGGTTTAGAGGAGGTTTGGATGGGTTTAGATGGGTTTAAAGGGGTTAGATGTCTTTGAACGTAGTTGAGATGGGTTTAGGCTGGTTTAGTGCGTTTAAAAGTGGTTTACAGGTATTTGGAATGGGTTTAGATTCGTTTAGAGGAATTTAGATGTGTTTAGTGGTGGTTTAGAAGGGTTTCCGGGGTTTTGAGAGGTTTAGAGGGAATTCCAGGGGGTTAGATCAAGTTTGGAGGGGTTTAGAGGGTCTTAGATGAGTGCACAAGGGTTTCCAGGTTGTTTAGGGGGGTTTCGAGGGGTTTCGATGTTTTTAGGGGGTTTACAGGGGTTTTTAGGGGTATAGAAGGTTTAAAGGCTATTTCGTTGTTTAGAACGGGTTAGTGGGGTTTAGCGGGGTTTAGATGAGTTTAGAAGGGTGTTTGAGGGTTTAGAGGGGGTTTAGGTGTTTTGACGGGTTTAGAGGTGTTTAGAGGTGGTTTACAATACTATACAATACATTTATTGTCATTTGAACCTCATTGAGGTTCAAACGAAATTTAATTTCTGCAGTCATACAAAGAAGAAAAGAAGCGAGACACAACACAATGTGTCTGAAGAAGGGTCTCGACCCGAAACGTCGCCTATCTCCTTCGCTCCTTAGATGCTGCTGCACCCGCTGAGTTTCTCCAGCTTTTTGTGTAACCCTCGATTCTCCAGCATCTGCAGTTCCTTCTTTAACACAATGTACACAAATCTCTCCTCACTGTGATGGAAGGCAAAGTCTTAATGGGTCTTAGAGGGGTTTAGATGGGGTTAGAGTGTGTTGATATGGGTTTTCAGGGATATAGATGGGGTTAATTGAGGATTATTGTGGTTTAGAGGGGTTTAGGTCGGGTTTAGAGGGCCTAGAGGGGTTTTAGAGGTTTTTTTTTTTAAATATTTTTTTATTTGAAGTCACCAGTTTACAATGTATAACACAAATTTAAAACTATCACCTTAATTCAATATTTCTACAAATTACACATCGATAATTAACATCGTCTATTTTTTGAAAATAAAGATAGAGAGGGATATATAAGAGAAAAGAAAGGAAAAAATAAGAAAAGGAAAAAAGCGTAAGATAAAACCAGCTACAAATAAAAAATTTTAAAAAATTAAAAATATATTATATATATATTAATCAAAAACAACTAAATACATTATACATGAAATTATTTCAAACGATAATATCAATGTGACATGCGCAATAATCCCGTTATGTAAATAAATTATTCTCATCGGATTCCGTAGGGTGCCCGTCGAGCCGTGATGCCAAGAACGGCTACTTCTCCAGATACTGTATATATGGAGACCATATCAGTTCAAAAGAATTATACCTGTCCAATAGGACAAATTTAATTCTTTCCAAATGTAACGTCTCCAACATCTCTGCTGTCCACATTTTAATTGTTGGGGATAATGTTCCCTTCCAAAATTTCAATATGATTTTTTTCCCTATTATCAAACAGTAATCAAAGAAATTTCTTTGATTTACTGTAAATACCAAATTTGACTCCGGAATTCCAAATATTATTAGTTTTGGGTCAGGGTCCAGTTTAACTTTAAGAACTTCAGAAATAACTTTAAAAATTTCTGTCCAGTAATAATTCAACTTTGGACATGTTACAAAACTATGTATTAAATTTGCTTCTAGATTCTTACATTTATCACAAATAGAGGAGAGATTGGGAAAAATACTATTTAATTTGGTTTTCGAATAATGTAATCTTTCTAGTACTTTAAATTGTATAAATGTATGTCTGGCATTTAAAGAACACCGATGTATTCTTTGTAAGCTTTCTTCCCAAATTTCTTTTGTTATAGATAATCCAATTTCTTTTTCCCATGCTTGGCGATATGTTTCAGTTATTGGGTTCTCCTTATCTAGAATAATGTTATATATATAAGCTATTAACTTTTCCGTATTTGGATGTAAATTAAACAAACCATCTAATAAGCCTGGTTCTTTATTTATATAATCTTGTGTATTACATTTAATATAATCTCTAATTTGTAAATACCTAAACAAGTGTTGTGAAGGCAATCCATAAATATCTTGTGACTCCTCAAATAATAAAAAAATTCCATTTCTATAAAGGTGCCCTATCCTTTTGATTCCTAAATCCTCCCAAAGTCTAAACCCCGCATCTAATATTGAGGGTTTAAACAATGGGTTATTCCTAATTGGTAACCTAAAAGAGAGATTATCCAGATGTAAAGTCTTAACTATCTGTTTCCAAATACGCCTATTATTATAAATTATAGGGTTGTCCCTATGTCTTTTTTTGTACTTCCTTTGGGGCAAAGAGAATCGAGCCTATGTTGAAAGGTAAACAGTCTTCCTTTTCCATCTTTAACCACATTCGTTCATAATCCAGATTTATGAGGGGGTTTGATGGAATTACAGGGGGTTAGTGGGGTTTAGAAGGGCTTAGAGGGCGTTTACGAGGGTTTAGAGGGGGTTTGGAGGGTGTTCGAGGGGTTTAGTGGGGGTTTAGAGTGGTTTAGAGGGGTTAGATGGGTTTAAACGCAGTTTAGGGCGGTTTAGAGGGATTAACTGGGGTTTAAAGGGGGTTTAGAGAGATTTGGAATGGGGTTAGAGGAATTTAGATGAGTTTAGATGTATTTAGAGGTGGTTAAGAGGGGTTTCCGGGGTTTGAGACGTAGTTTCGAGGGGGTTAGTGTGGTTTAGCGGGGTTTAGATGGGTTTTAGATGGGTTTTAGATGGGTTTTAGATGGTTTAGATGGGGTATAGGGGTTTAGAGGGTTTAGACTGGGTTCGAGGGGTTTATACAGGGGGTTAAGAGGGATTTAGAGGGGTTAGTTGGGTTTAAACGCAGTTTAGAGGGTTTTCCTTGCGTTAGACGGTGTTTAGATGGGGTAGAGGGATTTAGAGGGATATACAGAGGGGTTAGATGGGGTTGTAGGGTAGCTGATGCATTTAGCCAGGGTTTATTGGAGCTTAGAGCGGTTTAGAGGGGTGAGAGGGGGTTTAGAGGGAGAGTGGTTTAGAGGAGTTTATAGGGGCTTAGAGGAGGTTAGAGGGGGTTCGAGGTTGTTTAGGGGGGTTTAGATGGGTCACGATGGTGTTTAGGGAGTTGAGGGGGGTTTGTGGGGATATAGAGGGTTTCAATGCTGTTTAGTGATTTAGAAGGGGTTAGAGGGGTTTGGCGGGGTTTAGATGTCTTTGGATGGGTTTTAGAATGGTGGAGATCGGGTTAAGTGGTGTAAAGGGGTTTAGAGGTGTTTAGAGGTGGTTTAGGGGGGGTTAGATGTGTTTAGAGTGTGTTGATAGGGGTTTTGAGAGATGTAGAGATGTTTAGATGGGCTGGAGTGGTTTTAGCGGGGGGTTAAGACGTTCACAGCGGGTTTTCTGGGGTTTCGAGGGGTTTAGAGTGTGTTTAGCGGTTTAGAGTGGTTTGGAGGTCTTTAGAGTTGGTTTAGAGGGGCATAGAGGTGGTTTAGAGGGGCTTAGATGGATTTAGATGGGTTTAGAGGGTGTTGATCAAGGGTTTGAGGGATACAGGTGTGGTTAGAGGGGTTTGTGTTCGGTTTAGAAGTGTTTAGAGGGGGGTAGCGGGGTTTAAAGGGGGTCTGAGGATTTACAATGACGTAGAGGGATTCAGAGGGGTTTGGAGGGAGTGTATAGGATTTAGAGGAGGTTGGAGAGATTTGAGGGGGAGGCGGTGTTTAGAGGGGTTAGTTGGGTTTAAATGCATTTTAGAGGGGTTTAGAGGGGTTTACTGGGGTTAGAGGGAGTTTAGACAGTGCTTAGTTGGGTTTAGAGAGGTTTTGACGGAAATCCAGGGTTTAGTGGAGTTTTGAGGGGCTTAGAGGGGTTTCGAGGTTGTTTACGGAGGCTTTCAGGAATATAGAGGGGGTTTATTGAGGTCCAGAGTGGGTTAGATGAGTTTAGGTCAGGTTTAGAAATATTTAGAGTGGGTGTAGAGCGTCTAGAGGAGGTTCGAGGTTTTTTTTAGGGGGGTAAGAGGGTTTAGAGGGGTTAGTAGAGTTGATACGCAGTTTACAGGGGTTTAGATGGGTTTACTGGTGTTAGTGAGAGTTTAGACGGTGTTTATTGGGATTTAGAAGGGTTTTGAGGTAACTCCAGGCGGTTAGATGGGGTTTGGGGGGGGGGGTTAATGGTTTTAGCTGGGGTTTAGTGGTATTTAGACGGGCTTAGAGGTGTTTTGAGCGGTTTCGAGGTTGTTTAGGCCGGTTTTGAGGGATCTAGAGGTTTTGTTTGAAGGTTAGAGGGGTTTAGATGGGATTAGGTCTTGTATAGAAGTATTTAGAAGGGGTTAGAGGGGTTTTAGAGATGGTTTGAAGGATTTACAGGGGGTGTAGAGGGGTTAAAGGGTGTTTAGTGGGTGTTTAGAGGGGGTTCGAGGAGGTTCGAGGGGTTTAAACGGTCTTATAGGGTGTTTACAGCGGCTTTGTGGGATCTAGATGTGATTCAGTGGGGCTAAGAGTGGTTTAGAGGGGTTATAAGTGTTTTGAGGGGTTTAGAGGGGATTAGATGGGTTTAGAATTGTTGAGAGGGTTTATAAGCGTTTACTGGTGTTTAGAGGGGTTTAGATGTGGTTTAGAGCGGTGTAGAGCAGTTTAGTGGGGGTTTAGAGTGATTCAGATGGGGGAGTTTGGAGAGGTTTAGGAGGAGGTTAGAGGCAGTTCACAGTAGTTTTGATGGACAGAGGGGGTTTAGTGGTGTTGACAGGGGGTTACGGGGATTTAGAGGGGGCTTAGAGGAAGAGGGGGTTTAGAGATGGTTTAGAAGGGCTTAGAGAGGTTTAGATGTGTTTATAAGGTGCTGATAGGGATTTTGAGGGATATGGAGGGGGGTTAGAGCGGTTTGGGTCGTTTTTAGAAGTGTTTAGAGGGGGTTAAAGGGGTTTAGAGGGGTGTGTGTAGCGTCTAGAGGAGGTTCGAGGGGTTTAGAGCGGGGTAACAGGGGTTGAGAGGGGTTAGTTGGGTGTAAACGCAGTTTACAGGGGTTTAGAGTGGTTTATTGGGGTTAGTGAGAGTTTAGACTGTGTTTATTGGGGTTTAGAAGGGTTTTGAGGGAACTCCAGGCGTTTAGATGGGGTTTGGGGAGGAAGGATTTAGCCGGGGTTTAGTGGAGTTTAGAGGGGCTTAGAGGTGTTTTGAGGGGTTTCGAGGTTGTTTAGGCCGGTTTTGAGGGATGTAGAGGGGTTTTTTTTAAGGTTAGAGGGGTTTAGATGGGATTAGGTCTTGTTTAGAAGTATTTAGAGGGAGTTAGAGGGGGTTTAGAGATGGTTTGAGGGATTTATAGGGGGTTTAGAGGGGTTAAATGGTGTTTAGTGGCAGTTTAGAGGGGGTTCGAGGAGGTTCGAGGGGTTTAAAGGATCTTATAGGGTGTTTACAGCAACTTTGTGGGATCTATAGGTGTTTCTGTGGGGTTAAAAGTGGTATAGAGGGGTTAGAAGAGTTTTGAGGGGTTTAGAGGGGATTAGATGGGTTTAGAATGGGTTTAGAGCAGTTTAGTGGGAGTTTAGAGTAATTTAGATAGGGGAGTTTGGAGAGGTTTAGGAGGAGGTTAGAGGCAGTTCACAGTAGTTTTCATAGATTTAGAGGGGATTTAGTGGTGTTTACAGGGGGTTACGCGGATTTAGAGGGGGCTTAGAAGGAGAGGGGCTTAGAAGGAGGGTGGTATATATAGTTGGGCCGGGTTTAGAAATGTTTACAGGGGGACTAAAAGGGTTTAGAAGGGGTGTATCGCGTCTAGAGGAGGTTCGAGGGATTTAGAGGGGGGGCAAGAGGGGTTTAGAGGGGTTAGTTGCGTTTAAACGCAGTGTAGAGGGGTTTAGAGGGGTTTACTGGGGTTAGAGGGAGTTTAGACGGTGTTTATTGGGGTTTAGAGGGGTTTTGAGGGGACTCCAGGCGGTTAGATGGGGTGGGGGGGGGGGGGGGTTGATGGTTTTAGCCGGGGTTTAGTGGAGATTAGAGAGGCTTAGAGATGTTTAGAGGGGTTTCGACGTTGTTTAGGCCGGTTGGCAGGGATCTAGAGGGGATTTCTGAGGGTTAGAGGTGTTTAGATGGGTTTAGGTCGTGTTTAGAAGTATTTAGAGAGGGCTAGAGGGGTTTTAGAGATGGTTTGAGGGGTTAACAGGGGTTTAGAGGGCGTTAGAGGGGGTTTAGTGATTTATAGAGGAGGTTCGAGGAGGTCAAGGGGTTTAAAGGGTCTTATAGGGTGTTTGCAGCGGCTTTGTGGGATCTAGCGGTGTTTCAGTGGGGTTAAGAGTGGTATAGAGGGGATAGAAGAATTTTGAGGGGTTTAGATGGGTTTAGAATGGTTGAGAGGGTTTATAAGGAGTTGACTGGGGTTTAGGGGGGTTTAGATGGGGTTTGGAGCGGTTTAGTGGGGGTTTAGTGGGGGTTTAGATTGCTTAGAGGCAGTTCACAGTAGTTTTGATGGATTCAGAGGGGTTTAGTGGGGTTTACAGGGGGTTACGGGGATTTAAAGGGGGATTAGAGAAGAGGGAGTTTAGAGGGGTTTAGAGCGGCTTATAAGTGTCTGGAGGGGGTTTAGAGGAATGTTGATGGGATTAGAGGGGTTTAGACCAGTTTAGAAGTGTGTAGAAGGGTTTAGAGGGGTTTACAGAGGGCGGCTTAGAGTGATTTAGTGGCGTTTACAAGCGTTTAGAAGGGGGTTACAATGGGTATAAACTGGGTTTAGATGGATTTAGAGGGGTTTAGGTGGGGTTAGAAGAGGTGTAGAAAAGTTTAGAGGGTGCTCAAGGGGATTAGAGGGAGGTTTAGAGGGGTTAGATGGCTTTCAACGTCGTTTACAGCGGCTTAGACGGGTTTACAGAGGTCCAAAAGGGGTTTAGAGGGATTTTGAATTGGGCAGTTTAGAGGAGGTTGGAAGGGGTTAGGGGGAAGTCCGGGGGTTAGATGGGGATTGGAGCCGTTTTGATGGATTTAGCCGGAGTTTAGTTGAGATTAGAGCGGTTTAGTGTACTTTAGATGGGTTCAGATGAGGGAGTTTGGAGAGGTTTAGGAGGGGGTTAGAGGCCGTTCAGAGTTGTTTTGATAGGTTTACATGGGGTTTACAGGGTTTACAGGGTTTGCAGAGATTTAGAGGAGGTTTGGAGGGAGAAGGGGTTAGAGTGGCTCAGAAGGGGCTTAGGTGGGGTATAGAGGGGCATAGATGGGTTTAGAGTCGTTTAGAAAGGTGTCGATAGGATGAGAGGTACCTTGGATGGGGTTAGACGGTTCTAGAGGAGGTTAGAGTGGATTAGAGGGGTTTACAGAGGGATTAGAGTGGTTTAATTGCGTTTAGATGGGTTTAGTATTTGTAGGGGGGTTAGAGGGATTTAGAGGGTGTTAGAAGGTGTTTAGTGGTGTTTAGAGGGGTTTAGATAGGTTTAGACTGGGTTCAGAGGGCTTTAGAAGGCTTTAACGGTGTTTAGAGGGAATGTAGAGGGAGATTTAGAGGGAGATTTAGAGGGGTTTGAAGGCGTTTAGATGGTTGATAGAAGGCTTTAGAAGCGTTTAGAGGGCGTGTAGGGGGATTTAGAGGAGGGTTAGAGGGATTTAGAGGGTCCAGAGCTGTTTAGGGGAGTTTAGGTATAGAGGGGTTTAAATGGGTTTGAAGGGGGTTTAGAGGTCGTTAAATAATTTTAGAGGGGTTGAGCGGGGGCATTGATGATTTAGGGGATTTAGAGGGGTTTAGAAGGGTTTAGAGAGGATTTAGAGGCGTGTGGAGAGGGTTAGAGGGGGTTGGAGGTAGTTCAGAGTAGTTTAGAGGGGTTTAGAGCGTTTTACTGGGGCTTAAATTGGGGGTAGAGGGATTTGGAAAGGGTTTAGAGGAGTTTAGAGACGTTTCGATTGGTTTAGAGGTGGTTTACAGGGGTTTCCGGGGGGTTTAGACGGGGTCTAGAGGAGGGTTAGTGGGGTTTAACGGAGTTTAGATGTGCTTAGATGTGTCTTAGATGGTTCAGATGGGGTTAGGGGTTAGAGGGGTTTGGAGCTGTTTAAAGGTGGTTTACAGGGGCTTAGAGGGGTTTAGATGGGTTTAGCGGGTGTTAATAGGGGTTTGAGGGATATATAGGTCGTTTAAGTGGGGTTTAGGTCGGGTTTAGAAGGGATGGAGTGGTTTAGAGGGAGTTTGAGGGACTTACAGGGAGTTAGTGGGGTTTAAACGGGTTTAGAGGGAGTGTATAGGGTTTAGTGGGGGTTCAAGGTGTTTAGAGTGGGGTTAAGAGGGGTTAAGAGGGATTAGTTGGGTTTAAGCGAAGTTTAGAGGGGTTTAGAGGGGCTTACTGGGGCTCGAGGGAGTTTAGACGGTGTTTAGTGCGGTTTGGAGGGGTTTCGAGGGAAATCCAGTGGGTTAGATGGGGTTTGGATGGGTTTTGGTGGATTTAGCCGGGGTTTAGTGGAGTTTAGAGCGGTTTAGATGGAGAGGGATGTAGATGAGTTTAGAGGGCTTAGAGGTGTTCAGAGGGGGTTTCGATGTTGTTTAGGGGGCTTTACAGGGGGTCTAGATGTGGTTTACAGGGTTTTGTGGGGGTATGGAGGGTTTATAGGCTGTTTAGTGGTTTGGAAGGGGTTAGAGGGGGTTATAGGGGGGTTTTGTGGTTTTTTGAGTGATTGAGGTTAGTGGCGTTTAGCGGAGTTTAGATGTGGTTGGTTGCGTTTTAGATGGGTTAGCGGGGGTTTGGGGGGTAAGAGGGGTTTAATGTGTTTAGAGGTGGTTTAGAGTGGCTTAGAGGGGTTTCGATGTGTTTAGAGAATGTTGATAGGGGTTTTGAGGGATATAGATGTGTTTAGATGGGGCTAGCGGGGTTTTAGAGGGGGTTTAAGGGGTTTACAGGGGTTTAGTGGGGTTTCGAGAGGTTTAGAGGGTGTTTAGAGGGTGTTTAGAGGGGGTTCGAGGTGTTTAAAGGTTCTTATAGAGTGTTTAGCGGGGTTGTGATGGAGTTAGAGGGGGTTAGATGGTTAATAGGGTGTTTAGTGGGCAGAAGGGGTTGGAGGGGGTTATAATTAAGTTTAGGAGG